>JANPWX010000558.1:379452-438255 GCA_024734555.1 Trochalopteron elliotii
CGGATGCAGTACCGGAAGGCCGCCCCGCTCCTGCCCCCTCCCCTCTGCCAGGGCCGGGAATCGCCCGCGGGTCCCCGCCGCCCCTCGCCCCCCGCGGCGCCGGGGCTCACCCGCGCGTCCCTGGGCCGGGCCGGATGGGGCCGAGTGCTGGGGGAGCGGCGGAGGTAGGGCAGGACACGGCCCCAGCTCCTGCCAGCGGAAACGGGAGGAGGGGCTCGGACCAGCGTTACCGAGCGGGGAGGAGCTGGGGGCGCTGCCCAGGGGAGGCTCCAGTCCCGCGGAGGAGGGAAGGGAGGGATGGAGGGAGGGGTGCCGGCCCATTCCTCCAGCACACCCCACCCGCTCCGTGCTGCGCCCTCCGGAGCCCCTTTGGCAGAGCTCTGCCTGAAGCCCGCCCCGCTCCCTCTGCCGCCCGCGGCACCCTCCGGGAATCCCCTGGAGTGGGCGCCAGGAGCATCCCCCAGCGCACCCCGTCAGCTGCCCCTGCCCCTGCCCGCGGCTGGACGTCCCCTCCGGGCTCAGGTAGGCAGCGGTGGTGCCCGTGCCCGCGGGCGCCCCGGGGTGCAGCTCTGACCGCTGCTGAGAACCGCAAACCCGGGCTGAGATGCTCGGTGGTCCGAAGCCCACCACAACTGTCAGTGTGTTGCCATGGGTTCTAGCACGGGGGGAAAGCGTGTCTGAGTGCTCCTCTGAGCCTTCTGCGGTCGCAGCAGTTGTAGACAGGTGTGGGTCGGTCTCTTCTCCCAGGTAACAAGTGATAGGATGAGAGGACCCGGCATCAAACTGTGCCAGGTGAGGTTTATATAGGATAATAGGAATTGTTTCTTCACTGAAAGGGTGTTCAAACATTGGAACAGCTTGCTCAGGGAAGTGGTGGAGTCACCATTCCTAGAAGTATTCACAAATTAGTATATATGGAGACTTGGAGACTTGTTTAGCACTGGACACAGCAGTCCTGAGTTTATGGCAGGACTCTTGGAGATCTTTTCCAATCTTGATAATTCTTACCTGTAGTGCTATGAGAGACAGGGCCATAAGGGAGATCTTCTGACATCATATAGAAAGTCTCCACCTGCCTTCCTCTGGGTGTCAGTCGAAGTGCAACAAAAACTTGATGAAGTCAACTTTAAACACTGTCTCCAGCAAAACACTCTCTTGAGCTGTCTTAACAGAGCTGAGGGAGGTTCTGGCATGGACCACTGAGTGACGTGTTATGTGCTGGGGAAACAAGCTACAACTGGGGCAGAGATGCCTACAGAAGTAAAGCAGTGCAGTTATGGACATGGGCCTCCTGAGAGGAACTGTATTTTACAATGTATGAAGATCAACTTAAGGCTTTACCATAAATGTTTTTGCAGAAGGAAGATCTGTTTCACATTCCTGGGTCCCCTGTATATTCTCATTTCCTCCTCTGGTACTGCTGCTGCTGTCACACTTCTCAATTCAAGGCGATGTCTACATCAAATATATTCTCTTGTACCTTCCAGCATGTCCTAAGTGGATTTTTATAAACTGTTTGGTTCAACAGACTCGAAGCATCCTGGTGGCAGTGCTGCCAGCAACACAGCTGTCATTTGCTGCATGTTTGTTTCTCTCCCTCCCAGAAGAGAAGCATGTGCAGCAGCTCTGTTAGTCATTTATTTACATGCAGAAGTATACAAACATTGCTGTGTGTTTACCTTAAAGCAAGCAATGAAGGAAATATGTCTTGCAATGCAGCAAGAGATAGAGACATGTGGAGAGAACTTCTTTTGGTTCTTTGGTTCCAGATTCTGAGAAGGATCCATCTCCTGGATGCTGCAGCTCTAATGCAGCAAATCCCATTATATCTGAGAACTAAAAGATCTTCATTCCAGAATTGATGCCAATCTTTAAATAACTTAAACTTTGGAAATAAACAACCACTTCCTGAAAGACACGCAGCACGGGAAGTCAGCAGGCAGAACACATTTGGTGGTGGTGTTATTGTTGGTTGGTTGTTCACTCTAAAAGAACAGCATGATGTTGTATTCTTTACCTGTTGAATAAGCAAAACAGCTTTATACCCAGGTATATGGGATTTCTATAGTTCAAGTCAAAGTGAAAAATCAATATGTGAAATCAAGTCATCATTTGGTGTCTACCTTGGAAAAAAGGTAAAATGTGCACAGGAAGAAAATAAAACACATATGGGAGCTTGTGTGAACCTGATCATTTAGGGAAGAGCTTGAGGATCACTGTGAAACTGAGGACTGGAGTGGCTGATACTGTAGATACACTTTGTACCAAGGAAACTGCATTTATCTGCAAGTCTCTTCTCAATTATGCCAGTAAGTTTAGGAAAATAATCTGTTAGACCTGTCTTTCAGCTTCTACTAGCTATCTTCCACATGCAACCGAATCTAACACGGGGGCACTTTGATGTTCTCCATACAATGAGGAACAGAAGGAGTTGCACCTCATCAGCATCTTCTCCCAGGCAACCAGCGACAGGACAGGAGGCCACAGTCTTAAGCTGCACCAGGGGAAGTTTAGGCTAGGCATTAGAAAAACGTTTTTCACAGAAAGAGTGGTTCAGCGTTGGAATGGGCTGCCCAGGGAAGTGGTGGAGTCACCGTCCCTGGAGGTGTTTAAAAAAAAGTGGTTGTGGCACTTATTGCCATGGTTTTGTTGATAAGGTGGTGTTAGGTCATAGGTTGATAATCTCAAAGGTCTTTTCCAACCTCATTAATTCTGTGATTCTGTGTACCTGAATCCATGGCATCTGACCAGTAAACCTGAAGGCTACATATAGCTTCTGAGAACAGCTTTGAATAGCTGCATTTAAGGAATCTAGGACAGGACTCTTTCCAGGGTAATTCACAGGATGTACCCCTCTGCTGTAATAGCAAGTCTGTGGCTTTGGTCCCAGCTGCCAATTTCAGATGAAATCATAACATGGCAACAGAGCTGAGTGCTGTGGGGAAATTAAGGAAGTTGAAATTCAAAGTCTTTGCTTCTCTTTCTGACAGAAAGAGATCTAGACTTCCAAACTTTCCTTCTACTCAGGTTCTTTCCATCATTATTGCTGTATTTTGCACCTGAAGGAGATGAGGGGGATGCTTTTCTCTAAAGATGCTTTCTTATTTTTCCTCAGAATGAGCACCAGTAATTTTGTGTCTCATTTAAAAGGCCAAAATTGCATGAATCACAGGTCTGGAGTCTTGACTAATTGCTGAACCAGCATGTTAAATGCAGGCAAACATTGCTTCCAGTGTAGTAGATCTGGATTTGGTGTCCCAGAAGACTGGGACTGCACCATGGTCTGTGAGGTTACAGTGGTGGTCAACCTAAGCTTCTGGCTAGCCTTCCCTCACAGAGAGTAGCCCTGATCTTGCTGTTTCATCACAAGCATGCAAGTTGTCTGCTGCCTTCCTGCTTGGTTTTGATGTAGGCTCTGCTTGCAGGATTGGTGAAACAGCATGACCCCCTGGCAGCTTCTTGAAGACTCAGCATGTGTTCTTTCTGCCCCTTCTATGGTTCTAGAGCAAGTTTGAGGGTGTTCTCACCTGTCTGAATTAGTTCTTATTCTTTGCTGTAACCACACAAGATCTTCAACTCCTTCATCTGCTCCAAGATGTTAAAGAAGCAAGACAAAAATGAGCTGGGTAATGGTGAAGAGAAGGTCGCTGGGAAACTATTGCACCAAAGGCTAAAGCATGTGTGTAATACTCAAGGAAATAATGATCCTTGGGTCTAGATATTGAAGTAGAAAGAGATTTAAATTCATTCCCTATCTTTGCCTCTAGGCCTACCTACATGTTTTCTTTGTTGGCAATGTCAGCTTAAGAAGTTCCCACCCCCTCACCACAGATACATGAATGAATTCAAATGAACTTGTCTTACCTGAAGTGTTCCTTTTTGCTTTGAAGTGAAGATGAAGGGAGGGCTCCTGTCTTGCCTGGTTCTGTGTTGCTTAGACTCATGGTCTGTCTTATCTCAGAAGACTATCAGTAAGTGGAATCACTTTAGTAATTCAGTTTGACATGATTCCACAAGCAGATGTAGCTGCACAAATTAGGGTTGATTAACTGAAGCATATACATTAGAAAAAAAGGGAATCAGTTAAATGGAAATTTTTTAAGTGCTTTGTTATAAAGAAAACATGGATAGCTAGATCGCTGTTTTGTCACTTTACCTTCTAAGTTCTCAGTGTTGTAGCTGTAAAGTGACCAGAGGAATCAGCTTTTAATGTTTTGTCCTTTGATTTTTCAGCAAGTTCTTACAGGTTAAGTTAATACTTCTGGTATTTCTGCCCCAACATAAATTAAACTTGTAAGACACTCTGATATCCTCATTTGTTGTTGGTTCTTTAGAGTTCAATTTAGCCTTTCCTCTTGAAACTAGGCTATCTCTTTTTATACACATGCTGCTATTTTGTGTTTGCTTTGCTTTATTTTTAGCAAAATTGCAGCTGGCTCTTAGTTTGATGCACTGTCTGGTTTCTTCTGGTGTAATTCCAAGAAAGGAAGCCTTGGGAACAGAGAGCTACAGTCCTTCCAGTCTTTGAACTATTTTTGCATGGATCTCACCCATTCTGCAAGGGGACAGAAACCTTTTAGTCCAGCTCAAAATTTACAGTACTTCTTTTGCCTCTTAGCTTTACTAAATCTTCTTCATCTATTGACCTACATAAAAGTGAGCTCTCCCAGACACATGAATTTTCTTTTCCTTTCTCCAGTGAGTTTCAAAGGCAGGTAGATGTCTCTTGCTGACCCTGGTTATTGACACCAGGGAGCTGTGAACTCCAAGAGCAAGCATAGAAAGGAATAGTGCCTGACAAGAATCTTCCACTGCTGTTAAGTTGAAAAATCCCCTGCGTAAATGTCCAAAAACCAACTGTGCAAAGATTTCATCTGTTCCTCAGCCTGTTGGTTTGTGTTTACTGCCTTGGTAACATCTTAAATCTTTGCTTAATGTGATTTTATTCATGGTCAGCTAACAGACTAAGTGGACTTCTAGGGCTCATCTTCTTCAGGACTGACTTCCATAGGGTCTGTTGTGGTGTAACCCTGCAATAAATGCATGCAAGGCACCAAGTTCATGTTTGCAGGAGTACTAATACACACCATAAGGAATTTTCCATTGCTGGGGACTTTCTCTGCCCTTTCTCTGTAAAGGCTTCATTTCAAAACATTGTTGTCTGCGTTGGCCAAAAATACTTTTCCCAAGGGTCAGTCTTTTTTCTTATTAGCAAGGTTTTATTTGATTTGTTGCCTGCTCCACGCATGGTTCAGAGATCAGGAAGGAAATTGCACAGGGCTGAAACAGGCAGGTGCATGCATCAGCAGTGGACTGTAGACAGTTGGTGCCATTCACATCTACATGGCCAGCTGGAGGGGCTGCCTGGTTTGCAGAGAGGGAGTTAATGCAGTCCTGGGTGGCTTGGTCACCTGGCTGGGACTAGCAATAACACCCAATTGATGGGCAAGGGCAGCCTGTGCTTGCATGTATTTTTCATGTGTAGCACAGAATAGCAGGTATTTCAAGATGCTTTGTTTTCTTGGTGTCTAAAGTATTTGGCTCATCTTTGTCCAAGAGCTTGACTGATGATTACCAGCCATGCAGATCTTAAGGAAAGCTGTTGGCATCCGTGTGTCTGTATTACTGTTTGGAAGTCCATTCTTGAAGGTATTTCTTTGTCTTGGAGAGTGCAAGCAAAACAGGAACTTGGTGTAGATTTTGCTTGATAGGTGCAAGCAAATTTTCTGTTCTTGACCATCCACTTTTGGCTCCTGCACAGAGAATATTAACAGCACTAGCTCTGCAAGGTCCTAAAAAGTAGCCTCTGAGAATGAGGATCTGCAAGACTGGGGGGAAAAAATATATGGAGCACTTTTCCCATGACAAGAAGCAAACTATCCTTCTCCAGCTCTGACTTCATGGCATCATCTTTGCTGTCCTCCTTACCCCTGTCCTTTCCTTCCCGTGCTTCAAAACACAGGCTATGCCTGGTGAAGACTCATCTCTGTCAGGGACCTCCCACATGCAAATGGAAGCCCACACTTTTACAGTTACAACAGATCAACTGGCATGCAGTTGCTTAACGAGGAGTAAGTCAATTAGTCCCCCTTCCACATTAAATTGATTGTCCAGGCCACACGACTCTGCCTGGCTACCCAATAAATTTCCTGTTCAACAGCTGCCAGAGCATCATGCAAACCAATTCTTCCCTCAGAGCAACATGAATGGCTGCATCTTTCCCCCACATCAGCAGCATTGTGGGGACCAAGATTATTGCCTCTCACTGACTCCTGAATAGACAACCTCAGTTTACAAGCAGAGAGGCTGTGTTTGATTGCCTTGGAAACATAGAAAGCAAAGCTGTTTTCACTCTTCTCTCTCATTCTTTTCCTCCAGTTTGCTTTCCAAATGACATTCCTGTGCAATACTTGTGCACCTCACTGTCTGCAGCTAACAGGTGGAATAATTTGACCTCTGTAAACAATTATTTTGCTGGTGTACAAGAGTACAGACTGGATCACTGAGCTTTTGCAGGGAGAACAGAAGCAAAAGCAGTAAGAATTATTTTAGTCTGTCAAGTCATCAGACTTGATACATAGAGGAAATCTGCTGGGCAAGACAACATGATTTAACATATCCAATTTTCTAAGCATAACTTCATTTAAAACACAGAAGGAAGATTGGTCTCTCGCTGTCATGCGTGGAAGAGAGGGAAAAAGAAACAAGCCTCTAACAGAGCAAGGCTGAATGAGCCTGTGACTGCACAACTGCTGATGTGGACAGGCAGCTGTGCAGGATATTTGTGCAACCTCTATACACAGGCACATGAGCATGTGACACCTATATAAATGTATGGCAACCACATCTGTGCATGTGTTGACTTTCAAATGAACGTGTATGAGTGCACACACTCAGTCCAGGTGTAGCATGAACATTTTCAACCTGTTCATATTTGATCAGACTTGTGGAAGCTGCTGCCACTGCCACTGCCCCACCTGTATGCTCAGGTGCATACACTCCTTGTATGTGTGTGATCACACCCTGGGTGTGCACTGTGGGAAGTGCTTTTCACAGGATGTTGATTGTGGTGAGACCCTAAAGCAGTCATTTGCCTGTTTCCTTGACTCCAAGCCTTTTTCCCATTTGCACAAACCTGGAGATGGAAACTTCACTCTATCAATCACAAACCAGCTCAGAGGTACTTTTCTGAAAATACACAATATCTGCAGTTTATTTTTCAGTTTGGTATGGGGGGGGGCAGGGGTTGTTCAAGCACAGACTTTTTTCTTAGACATGCATTCCATGGACAACTCAGGGCAGAGAGTCTCTAGTCCTTCACCAGCCGGTAGATGTGATGTTGGGCACCGTGGTCACTAGTTGATACTTCAAAAACATATGCTATGCACAGCAAGGTCTCCTGTGTGTCCCTGTTTGTCACAACCTAGACAGAAAAGGAGAAGAAGCTGAAATGGCAATTGCTGTTAATGGTAACTGCTCTGCTTACATATTCCAACACATTTAACATAAAGCAGAAAGTCATTAATAGACAAAGAACAGAGAAGTGCAGGATCAATACACAGCTTGGCCCACACACCAAAGCATTTTTGCAGCCTCAGAACCACAATGCAGTGAAGATACAGGGAGGTGAGCAGAATCCACTGTGTGGAAAAGTCCACTGTCACCAAGCAGTGATCACATGAGTGGAAGCAGGTTCTCTACTTCCTATTCCTGGTGTTGCAGATTTCAGCAGAGGGAAAGTGTTTCACAAAAAAAGCCTCTTTTTGCTCTGTTTGTTGGGTATAGAGAGGCCCCCTCCTGTGGCACACCCACACCTGTTCACACATATATTGATATATCACAACCACAAACAGTTGTTTTCCTTCATCTGCTCCTGCTTGTCAATGGTAGACACAGAACACGAGGATTACAGAGTATAACTCCTTTTACAGGAGACTTACAGATTTGACTCCATTACACCTGCCATTCCATACACTGTAGATGTTGGGAAAAGGATGGCTGCTACACTCATGCATTCTTACAGAGGCTCCTTTTTTCCCTTTTTTTTTCTATGGCCCCTCAGGACCCTTAGTGTCTCTACAACGTGACCTTGTCAGCACCATGTTGAAGGGGCAGTGTTGTCCTAGTTTCTGCAGCATGCACTACATGGCAGAGACAAGAGAAATACTCTCAGAACTCCTAGCTCAGCTTCCCTGTCTGTCACTGCACAACTTTGCACATTCTTGTCACCTGAGTTTGTGCCATAGCTACAGTTCTCTCCTGCTGGAGGAGACAGATTTTTATCAGCAGTAGCGCAAACTCAACTGCAGAAGAAAACCATTCCAACTGGAGGTTTGAACTGTACCAAAGCCTAATTGTTCTTGTGAAAACAGGAAGAAAATAGCTGTTTTCAAACCTGCTTATTAATTTTAGCAGTCTGATTTTGGTCTACTCTGTTTTCTTATTTCATGATTGGATTTGCAGTTAAGTCCTTTCTACTGCAAGATGTAGTGAGTTATACACATCCAGGTGTAAGGCACTGGGCTCTTTTCTGAAAAATGGGCTCTGAAATCTTGGGAGTTCTAGATCCAGAGAAATGTGCAAAGCAAGATAAATGATGCTTGTGGGATTAGGGGTAGCTAAGCTCATAAAAGGGCCTAGAAAAAAATATAATTAGACTTGCCTCAAAGGTGGTAGTGGGGACTGAGGACTACCAACATGCCTTACATTATGCATTTTTTAGATTCCCAGTGGGGAGTGGGAAATGCTCAGGCTGCTGCTCAGGGAGCAACACTTTCATCTTGCACAGGACTGCAAGGTAGTGTGTGCCAGCACCCACAGGGGACATGCCTTCAGTGCCAGAAGATAAGGGAAGGACACGAGATTTCTCAAAACATAAAGCCCCTGAGGAAGTATAACTATGTGACAGCTTTTTTTCTTAGAATTTATAGGAAATGCTGGCCTGACTGAGGAATGAAACATGTAGAAGGGAGCTACAATGTTCCCCAGTATGGATTACAGCACACAGGTTTTCCATCTCTCTGCCTCTGCCCCTCTCATGCTTTTGCTCATCTAAAAGAACTCTCAGCATTTATACTCCTCATTTCTTCCAGATGTTTAGGATCTTAATGCAAACATGACAGAGTAAACTTCTTAATGCCCTGTGACGTATATTTTAACCTCGTGTTATATAGCTGATGTGTCTGAGCCACAGAGCAGTGAAATGAGTTGCCTGCAGTTATCCAAGCTCTTCAGAAAACGGAATGAAAACCAGTTTGATTTCCAGTCTTTCATACCACCACCAGCATCTCTTCTACTTACCCAGCCTCATGTTCTCTGGGAAAAGATCTGTGATACCTCTTACAGAGGCGAACACAGAATTCAGTCCATTAGAAAAATCCACCTTTTAAGCTGTCTGCCCTCTTCCCAAATTTAGGCTGCAGCTGAGCCTGGAAATGTTCCCAGTATAACAAAACAGTAATATAAATCTAATTGCTGTATCCTTGTAATCCTGACCTACCTAGAGGCTGCAGTGATTCAGAAGGTGTCACAGAGCTTCCCCACAACTTCCCCCCCCTTCCTTTGCATGTCTCCATATTTTGTACAGGTCCTAGATGGTCCTGAGGAAACTACTTTCTTTCCCCCCTAATATGGTCAGTGAAGAACTCTTTCCACAGAAAAAAAATTTATAGCCACTCAATAGTGCCCTTGTGGGTTTTTTCACCTTGCAAAAAGGGCCAGGGCACAGAAAGGACCTCAATATTTGTGAAATAGTGGAATGAGCATTTCCTTCACTGACTTTTTCATCATTCCCCTTCCTTTGCCTCATGAGCTCTCCCTTTATTTTTCTTTTTATCTCTCTCTTACCCAGGTCTCTTAAATTCTTTTGCTGCTCCTCTGCATGAGTAACTATCTCTAGAGCTCCATAAATGGTCTTGAAGTACAATACACATGAAAGACACTAAGTTCAATTAGATGCTGAGCTATAAAAGGAAATCTGCTTTGAGTCTCAACAGTGAACCCCTGCATGGTGCTTACATGTTGCCAAGCTGCAAGAAAAACAGCCAAAATTCCCACCTGTAAGATAGTGAAGTTCTCCAGCACACTGTTCATCATGTACTTCTCGGGAAGGTGCTTGAGTTTATGGATGAAGTTGATCATGTATTCGCAGAGAGGGGAGCGGTGGATGCGGTAGGAGTAGTGTCCGTTTTCGTAGCGCGCATACTCTGTCTGCAGGGAGAAACACACAAGGGGCACGTGGGGCTGCGCTGGCACACCGGTGACACTGTCACAAAAAGGGACTCGGAACAGAAAAACTGCAGCGGCACTTTTGAATAATTTTATGAACTGTGACCACAGTACTCTGCACCAAGCTCAGTCCCCTTGAGTCCTCTGATTTCTTTGGCTTGATTTCTTGTTTTCTTTAGAACACTGGGTTCCAGCTTCTGAGCAGCCAACCCTCAAGGCACTGTGAAAGGTAACTAAGAGGAACAGACCAACTGACACCTACACTAAAGTCTGCATCTCCACCAGAAAAATACTAGGTGTGAATAAACTGAGGAAGTTAATGACTACTGTTTTAGCAAGACCAGGAAGTAAGGATAATAATACTATGCTCAGGATGCTTTGTAGCTAAAAAAGACTAAAGCCTTCTGGTACCTGTGTGAGAGAACATAGAATTTCTTTCCCTCCTCCCCCCTTAGGAAAGGGTCTGGCCAATGATACACAGAGGGATTTTTTTGCTCACAATCACACCTCAGCTCCTGTATATTTTATCTGCCTTTGAAGAGAAACTGAGGCCACATTCTCAGCAGACCCTAAATGCCTGTAACTTTCTTTCACCCCAGAAGCTTGGTCTTCTTTCCTGTGCACAATTTCCTGCTTCTTTCCTTCCTTTAGCCCCTCTATCCCATCTGCAAATACTTGAGCCAACTTCAGGCATGCCTGTGATGTGACTGGAGGTGGGTTTTGGGGAAGAATGCACCCTGAACTGACTGTGGACCTGAGAACAGCTGGTGTTCTGCACATTGATGCTTCTGCATCTCAAGGCTCCTTAAGAAACAGGGCAGCAGGAGGTATGTCAAAGTGAGCTCTCTTAGCAGCTGACAGTGGCATCAAAAATAATTTCTTCAATGCCAGTTATATGCATAACTCAGTTATTTGCAGTTCCCATGTTGCTCAAGCTGTAAGTGTATAAGCTCTAGGTCTAATAAAACCATAAGACTATAGTCTGTAAATTATTACAGTCAAATTAATAACTATAGTCTGTAAATGATCTGGTTGAAAACACAGATGAGAGCAAGATGTTGTTTATATGTTTTCACATTTCTGGACTACAAAACATATCTATGTTCCCTAGCTTTCCTTTGCTTCCCAAAAAACCCAGAGAATCATTCAAGCTAGGAGTTGTAAGTATTTACATCTCCTCAGAAACTGAGATTTGAGGGAAAAGTAGCAAATACTAGCAGATCTTCAGTGAAATCCTAAGACAAGGCCATTTTGCAGGCTGAGTGATCTAATGTCTGTGGCATCCATCTCCCTGACAAGAAGCATGAGATATATTTTGCCTTGAGATACAATGGCAGGACGCAAATACTTGAAGTGACGAAACAGCAGCCAGAGGGAACCTTGCACCCAGGTGTCTGCTCCTTACCTCTACTTTCTCTACCACCTGCTTTCCAAAGGAACACACTTTGGTGGAACAGGTAATGACCATATTTTCTGGGCTCTCATACTGGCTGGAAACACCATAGAAAGATCTGGATTCATCTTCAATATTGGTATTCAAATCAGCCTACCAAGAAAAAGAGCAAAATAAATTCAGATAGTTATCAGTATCAATGGATTTTCTCACCATTACCTTGCATAGCCAAGATAGTAAAACATTGGGAGTGTCCCCAGCTCCTTAAGCAGACCTGTGTGCATTGAGCAAGCGGGAGAAATCTGAAGAGTATTGAATAAAATCCTATTTCCACTTCAGAAAATGGTGTGGATTTGCATACTTATTGGGGAAATCTGGTGGAATATTCTCCTAACATTAAAACCTATCACATGGCTCAAAGGTACTCACAAAGCATGTGGAGAACAGACTGCAGAGACAGAGTAATGTAACAGACAGGCTAGACAGGGCTGACTCACCAAGGAAGGAATAATGGTAAAGCAAGAGTAATAAAGTTTTTCCACCCTAGGAACATAGGTAAGGGAAAAGAGACAGCAGGAAAAAGGAGTGTGTAAGTACACACACACATCAGGCTTAGGTACTACAAATGTAAATAGACAGGATGCAACATCAGGAATGTAGGTTACTGGTGGATCCAGCCCAGTTACACCTGAATTCATACCCATCTCCAATAGCAGCCACAGTTTTCAAATGTGGGTGCCTGAGGCTGGCCAACCAAAGCTTCCTGTTGGGATGCAACTCCTAAAAATCCTGGCTGTCGGAAGCTTCCACCAGGGGTCATTCCAACCGCAGTTATGAAACAACTGGCAGTTCCCTTAAGCTCTAGAAACACTTCGGGTGTGTGGGAATGCCCAGCTCTGCCTCCTCCCCTTCAAAACTGAAAGGGCAGAACTTCTCTGTGCTCCACAAGCCCAGGCATAATTATCTTCAGCATAAAAGCAGGGATCGGTTCTCCAGAGCATTTTATTCTTCCAGCTGAGCCAAGGGAAGAGGAAACTGAAGGAAGTGTGTTCCTGCTACAGTGGACACAAAGTGACTAACTAGGACAGCATTAGATGCCATTCTAGCAGGGTTAACTTAGCCAATCTCAGCGAAGAGTTTTTTATTGGAGATCTAGAGCAGCACTAAGGACAAGCAATGTGGTGGGACTGGACTGCTACAATAATGAATGCTCCTCTTTCTTTTCCATGCAAAATACCTGTCTCTTATCTGCCATGAGATAATAAATACTGTTAGGTTAGTTGTCTTAAGGAGCAACTTCATAAAAGGTTTAGAGCAGTCTAGTGAGTGACAGTCAAGTTTTCTTGATGAGCTTGCTGCTGCCTTTGTGGCACCACAAAAGATGAGGGCACAAAGATTGCCTATTTTCATAGCAGCACATACTCTGACTGGCTCGAGTCTCTGGAGAAGCTGCACTTCAGAGTTGTAGTTGGATGATGCCAGGCTGGTCCTGACCTGAAGAGAGAGCAGCCTCACTCTTCCAGAGCAGTTTGTGCTTCCCCATTCCTGCTGTACTGACACACATTTCTGTAGCTGTATTACCAGGCTCATTGAGGAATTGCTCAGTTAGTTCTCAGTGGGATCAGTTCCCTGGCCTGATTCAGAAATACTTGTGTGTGTTCAAACAAAGAATGTGTGTTGGGAGGATGGGCAGCAACACGGATAGCAGAAGGCAGGACAGCTTATTCGAGTGAACTATTATGGCCATGCTGAAAGGTAACTAAGAGGAGCAGACCATATTTGCTCGGTATTAAATAAGTGTAGTTATGCAGCTACTTTCTTTGTACTACAAATGTACCTGCATTAGAGAACAGCAGTATTACTCCATTCTGGTTTAGGTTTTTATTAAGTTACTGTAATACTGTACTTTTATACTGTAATACTCACTTCCACGTCAATGCAGCTAACTGTATTGTTTATTTCACCCACACTCCAACTGTCTGAATAAAGATTAATTTCTTCCCTTGTCCAGAGAGGAACTGGACTAGGAGTCCTTCACAATATTTTTCAGCTATTTCCCTTGGGATTGATAAACACAATGCATGAACTCGATTCCGCTTTTCCAAAGAAATTGTCCCACTGAGTCAAAAAGAACAAAAGGTCAAGGCTACAGAGGCTTGGTCAGGCCATTGCTACATAAACACAGCAGAGGCTCTCATTGCAGAACCAGACAAACATTTTCAGGATCTCACTAGTAAAGTTAAGGTTACATTCTCCAGAAGACTCACTGGTAAAATTAAAAATAAATGCACTCAATACAAGGCAAAGCAGAAAGGTGCTAGTTCCACTTCATGAGAAAAGCTTCACTAGTCCTAGGAAGCCACTCTAGGTGCATCCACAGTTTGATAAACCTCCCATCAGAAGGTCAGACTAGAATTTCACAGCAAATTAACATCCAATTAATCAACATTAATGGCAAAATTATGGTAATACTTTTTGAATTAAGGATTCATCACCATTCGCTGACATTATGTACAATCAGGTTCCTGGAAGCCCTGTTGCAGTGGAGCAGTGGGATCATGTTGGAGCACCCTCACATTTACACTGCACTTTTTATTCTAAAACTTGTCTCACATTATGGTCTAGGACGGTCAGACATGGAGTGATCAGTCACCAAGAGCTCTGTACCACCTCCTGTCACCTTTGCAGATCTCATAAACATACATAGATGGAATTTCAGCCACTCCAGAGAATGACAGTAGCAGTTTGCTGAGGGCTTCGTTCGTGTTTGCAGGAGAATGGAGCCAGAGCACCTCAGACACTGTTGGCTTTACAGTTACAGCTTTTTCACTTATTTACAGCTACTGGTTCCCACCTTCTCAAGGATGGCACTGCCCCCGTACCAGAGATTATTTAGCACATGTGTATCTGCTCTTGAAATATTTGCAGTCTGATTTATACATGTGAACTGAAAATAGCAATGGTGTACATGAATACAAGACCAAGGAACAACTCAGGAGCGGGAACTCCAATCTCTTAGCTTTCCCTGTTGTGGAGATAATTACCTCCTGAAGGGACACAAGGCAGAAAATGGAGGAAGAACACTGTAATCTGCCATAGCCAAATTAACTTCTAAATGTCAACTGGACACTGCGGTAATTCATGAAAGGATGTAGTTAAACTTCTCAGGATTGCACGAGGACAAGACCATAATGACCAAAACTACTGCATTTAGCTTAACATCTAAAAACATTATGGCCTTCATGCCTAGATTCCTACGAGCTCCTCACAACACCTAGACCATCAAGACTACATTGCTTCTCTAAAGAAAACCTTGTGTGAAAGCACTTCCAGTGCTGGAGCAAGCACCCAAGGTGAGCAGAGACAGGTGTGATTTACTGTGTCCAGTACATTCCACCCTGAAAAGATACAAGGGAATAATAGTGACCATGATTCAAAGGAAATTCATCTTCCCAGAACTCCATCAAGCAGGAGGGCTAATCTTCACTTTATAGCCTGGGAATGCATAGAAATTTTTAATATGTAACTGGATATGACTAGAACCCAAGTGCCTCAACTCTTCTCTAGCAAATGCCCTAGTATGTCCAACAACAAATGAGATGAGTCTTAAATGCATTCCTTACCCCAACCTAGGCAGCCAAAGGAGACCTAGGCAGGATTTAGGAAAGTCTCACAGAGGGGGCTGAGCTGCCTGGCCCCCCAGGCTCCTACCTACCACTGCCAGAACAGGGTGGGACTGCGGGGGCAGCAGCATTCAGGCTGTTGGGTGGTGTCCAGCATTCAAACAGCTGTTCTCAGTCTCTTTTACAAGCAAAGGCAGAAGTTCAAATAAACGAGGCATATTGCAAGCTAAATCTGAGTAATGAGACACCAGCTGGATCATACTACTTTATCTGACAAAGTCAGGGTTCTTGCTTTCTGTCCACAAAGTTCCAGATGCAAAAACCTGTGCACACTCTGGCATAGCAGAAATCTGATGTGTCTGGGATGTGTTCAACTTGCTGTGCAAGCTCAGCACAGATGATACACTTATCCATACCTTGTCTGATGACTTCCAAACATGCTGAAACTACAATCACTGAGATATCAGTGATATAGCACATCTCAGATATTCACATACTGCATGCAAGAGTGAATCTGCTTTCTTGGGGGGGGAAACATCTGAGATTTCCTCCTTTCCGGAGAAGTAATCTGAATGTTTAATTACCTATAAGACAAGATTTCTGGAGGGAAGAGAAGGGATTTGTTCCAGGAAGAGCATAGTAGCCCTCCACAAGTTAATATGCTCCTCTCTCCCCTCCATCCCTGGAAAAGATTCTTTGAAAATTCCTCAGCAATCCAGTCTTTCAATCTGCCTTTTGCTGCCAATAATCTCTACACTGTGGAACACTGTGGGGGGCAACTTTGGTGGAAGAAGTGACATTGGCAGAGTCCCCTTACAAAAGGCAGGAACTGCAGGTGGTGCCGGTGAATGCAGGTGAAATTTATGTGTGCAAAAATCGTAAAATTCTCTGTTTCTAGCTGCTGTCCTTTTTGATGCCTCAAGAGTACCAAGAACAGAATGGACGTTGAGACCAAATTGTCATTCCTTGCTCTCCAAGCAGTTTTATGATTGAAAGCATCCAGTGGGCAAGGCAGGGTGCTGAGGGTAATTTGCACTGCTGCTGTTTTGACTGGATTTGCTTGGGACAGGAGAGAAGCCAAGTGCAGGACTGCAGTTTCCAGCCCACCCCTTCAGCACTTTCCCACAAAAGTATATTCCATTTAGCTGAACAAGACACTCAGTGATTTGACTGCCTATCACCAAGAAGAAATTACTACATACATTCTTCACAGGCAGGACAGGGCTCACAAGAAATTCCCCTAATTCATGTCTCTGCAGATGGCTGCTCTGTGCAAAGTACTACCTGTCCTGAATTCCTGGTTTGTCATTTTCCTTCTGTCTTCCATGCAGAGACTCACAACTTCTGAAAGCTCCAAGATGCAAGTGCACCATTCTACTAATGTGCAAAGCCCTGAGAACGCCTCTTCCCCAAACTATTAATAACGATCCATATAGGAGGAGTTCACGGGGAGAAGCAAGGAACAGGTGGCAGAGATAATATTAGCCTGGAAAAGAGCAGGGCTGCCACTGCCCATGTGTTGGGAGGCTGATGTCTCACATTCATTGTCGTGTGCTAGAATGCACTTGGAGCACAGAGAAATGTCACACAGATGTCACACACAAATAGCCAAGCCAAGTCCAAAAATCAGTTCATTGTACCAACTTCCCAATGCCAAAATCAAGGAAGAATTGCAAACACTGCAACACTGCTTATGTTTCAAACTCATTAACTTTTAACTCTTAGCTATTGTATTGATCATTTAAAGCACCTTTGAACAACGTGAATATCTTTTTCTCAGTCATACCAGATCCTCAGTGCTACCACTGAGGTCAAGAAACCTCAACCCTGGTGTTTGGAATTAGGCCTCTGGTACACAACAGCTTATCTGGTATATTCAGTGGTTACTGTAGGAATGGCAGGTTCATGCCTTGGGTTCTTCAAGCCTAAAACTGCAGATACACAACCCCAACTTACCCATTCCTTGTTTTTTTTAAAGTCTTTGTCACGTGCAACCACAACTCCAACTCAGAACCTCTGAAAAATCAATTGTGTCTTTATGTCTCAGAATATCCTTTCAAGTATTTAATTCTACTCACCATTTTATCTTAAAAATGATGCTATAAATTCAACGGTGTAGTAGTTGCTTTATCCGATACATCTTTGAACATCAACAGTATATTTGTATAGTTGTCCAGAGCTATCAGGCAGCAAAATGAAAAAGCACCCTAGCACATACTGCTACAAAAATATGAAAATGTGGAGGGATATAAAAATTTCTGCTAAAACCTGATTTTCTTCCTTTTCTGCTTTTAATCATATTGCCTGATCTGTGAAAAGTGTTTGTTTATTTATTCGCTTCTTAAAAGTCTTAGAAGCTTTCATTTAACTAATGACTTGACTTGTAAACTTCACCTATTTCTAAGTGACAAGCTGTAGTGTTCCCCACCAATAAAACACGGTGTTAACTCCAGATGAGATTCAGCAAAACGCAAGGTTACCAAAAAAAAAATCAGACAGTCAAAATATTAAACCAAACCCAGAAATATTTCTGTCCTTGTAAGTATAGAGTTGCAGAGCCCCACAATATTGTGCACACATTGGAGTAAAGATGTTTCGAATCCTATGTCATATCTCTCTAATCAAGCCAAATTCCAGTGAGCTGATACCCTCTGAACACCAGACACCTCACATGGGAACAGAAAGAACCCAACTTGATGACATGCCACCATCTAAATCTTTCAAAATCCTGATAGAGGTTGGTCTGACATGGTGCATAGGCTACATTTACACTTCTGATGTTAAAAATCAAGTTGTCACAACCCCCAAACTGAACCACAAAGACAGAAAAGCACACTGTCAATTTTGATAAATAAAATCACAGTTGAACCGGATCACAATTTCATGATTTCTCTCTCTTCAAGCCAAGGAGTTCAAAGTGCTTCATTCTCTCTATGTAACACCTCCCTCTAAGCTCTTCCTTTTGATTCTTGAGACTTACAAAGCACAAAAGGTAATCAATACCTTTCAAAGGGTCCCCTGTCAAAGGATAAGCTTCTTAGCAAGGTGCTGTTATCTCTCCCAGCCAAAACAAGAGGTGATCTTTCACCTTTTGTTTTGAGCACTAGGCAGGCTTTGTTGTACTTTGCCAGGAGTTAATCCCATGAAGGGCCCAGCTCAGTAGCAGAGACGCCAGGTAATAAAATTATGTGTCCCCAAAAACCAGCAGCAGCCAACACTCTAGGCACAGGCACTTGAGAAGAAGACTCCCAGGAAACATTCTCCAACTTGTTTCTGGAAAGGCTAGGCTTGGGACAGCTGGGAAGTTGCATCTCAACGCACTCTTCCTTCTGAAAGCACCAGTCAGGAGGCTTCTAGTGCCACTTTGTATGAAGGGAATGAGATATAAAAGCTCATTTTTTATCATCTCACTCTGACCTGAGGTTGAATTATGTGGTAAACTCAAGACGATAGGCTCCAAATCCCATTACACATTCCCTCAGCCATCTACTGTACATCTGCCCAGAGCTACTATTATTTTTAATTTCATAATTCTTATGATAATATCGATCGCCAAAACTATTTTGTTTGTACCTTGAAGCACAATGGCACAGTTTTTGCAAATTTCAGTTAAATCACAAAAATCCAAATTGAGTGAGTAAGCTTTTGCCAGGCTGATTTCTGCCAATTTACCAGAAGTCCTTTCAGTAATATATTATAAGCATAATCCAATTTCATTATATGTTTCTCTTATCTTTTGCTCTGCCAGCACTAAGTATGCATCTGTAAATTATTAGTACTTGGATAGCACAAAATGCAGCTACAGAGACAGGAGAAGAGATGGAAAAGTATTGCATCTGACTGAGGAGTTACACAACACTGAGAGAAGTGAATACATAAGAGTATGCAGAGAATAATTTCCTCTGAATTCTTTACTTATACATAGATAAAAAGTTCTAGAGGGTCCAAGTCACCATTAGCAAATCTGTAGACAGTAGTCAAGAACAACTCTACAGATGGACAGTGTGAAAGATACATCTTGCTGCAGGCCAGAAAGTGTGCCTTATGGGGTCAAGGAAAGATCTTGTGAGGTCAAGAAAAGTGACAGTTGTAGCTCTATTAAGTTGCCTACTGGGCCAGTTTTGCATTGATTGAAGAAAGCTGTGGCAAAAACCAATTAGTGATGGGCTTTGAATGTTGACAGCCTGATTAGCCATTAAATATGTGATACACCTCTGGCCTACACAGGTTCCATGGCAGACTAAAAGAGACTTCTCTCTCTAAAGGAACTGATGAAAGACTACTTTATAAGTGGTAAACTGACCTAGAGTTCCCAATTTTGTCTCTATACATTGTCTGTGAGAAGGGAAAGGAAACTTGGGGGGAGGGGGGAAGTTCTTTGAAGGTTTTATTCTGATTCTTATTAATTTTTTCTCTCTTGTAGTTTTGTTAATAAACCTGTCTTTATACCCTTTTGAGATTTGAGCCTGCTTTGCTTCTCTCTTAATCCTATCTCACAGCAGAAAAAGAGTAAATAATTCTAGTAGGCACTCAAACCACTACACTAATTTTTTGGGAAACAGAAATTGGTGAACATGAAACCACTACACCTACACAGAGAAAAATTTGCTGGGAGGCAGCAGTTTTCTAACAGCCAGTGAGGTCACAGATTTTTTAAGCGAGAAAATTCATAGCAAAAAGGTACCCTACAAAGGGCCCTTCTCTTACCCAGAATTTGACAAGGAAGAAGGCATTAGCTGGCCCCCTTTCAAAGAGCTCCTTCAGGCCCCCTTTCTTCTCAGGGAACTTGTCATATATCTGCCGGATATCCACTGCCTCGAGGTAGGGGTCATTGTAGCTAGGGCTTGACTGCCCAATGTGCACAAACAGGTGTTTGTTATACTGCAAAAAGAGGGAAAACATGGAATTAGAAAATTGTTCAGTACCATTCAGTACATACTGAACATCCATTGTCCTTCACAGAAGACTACTGGAAGTCAATGAAGATTTGATAGCATTTTCTAAAAGAGCAGAAGAAATCAATAGAAATATCTTGGCTAATACCAGCTCATGCTGGTATTATCAATACATTCATGCTTCTTATCAATACATTCATGCTTCTTCCTTCCCTGAAACACTGTTGTTGGGTTTTTTCCTTCCTATATTCCCTCCTAAATCATTGCCTCATGCTGCTGCCATATAGTCTGAAATAACCTGAGACACAGAGTGTTACCTGTGACAGGTCACTCAGCCAAACATTGATGCTCCTGTCCTATGAAGAGCCTGAAATCCCACAGCACATAAATCCCAGGCAAATAATACTGAATCCAGGCAAATCTTTTCTGAACTTTCCTATCTGAGCCCATCACCACAGCATATCTCAAGATGCAGAACCAAAAGATTTAGTGAGAGAGGCAAATCTTACTGCTTCCATTTCTGGAACCAGATCTGGTTCTATCACTATATATCCTCTAAGAGGAGGATATCTGGTGTTTCCCAAAGAAACACTATCTCCTGAGGAGCAGTGAAGCAAATATTTCCATACACATAGAGTAGTATAACACATCCGTGATGAACAGGAGCTGTCCGAAGATGCAGAATTAGTGAGGGGTGGAAGCAAGGTGTGTTTCTTACTGTGTCTTGGTCTTGTTGTTGTTCCAAGAATGCAGAGAACTCTAACATCCAAAGTTTGGAGCTAGCAACCCTTCGTCCTTGCCAAGCTGGTGCTGACGGGGAAGGTGAGAGGCCAGTAGGAGACTCAAACCCTGAGCACACAGGATTTATATAACAATAATTTAGAAAAAAAATGGCAGTAGCTTTCCAGTAGAGCACCTACTGTCAAAAGTGACTCATAATCTTATTATGGCTTCATTAATCATGCAAAAATATTATTCACAAAGTCCTCAGTCTACCTGGGCTCTAAATGGCTTGTCGGTCACCCCCTGCTAAGACAGCACTGCCAGGGGATATAAAAGACAAACTAACCAGGTTTGACACCAGAGAAAACATGTTCAGCAATTTTAAGAGGATTTAGATGGAGCCCTAAAGGAACAGTGAAATAAACTGTTCAGTATCAGAATGAGGTGTCACCATTAGTCTCTCAAAAATGGGGAAGTGAGAGGGAAAAGACATTTGTTATTCCACTTAATCAGAAATTAGGAACACAACCATGTTATGACAGAGAACAGTGTTCTAGAGCAGGAAGCACAGTGGAAGACCAGTAAAGATATGTAAACTTTTATTTTCTGCTGAGACAGGAAGAAAAAAAACCCAACACAACCAATATAAAACAGGAAGAAAAGTTTTGTAAAATAAAACAAAATTCAAAAGCTTCAGCTCTCTCAGTAAAAGGATGTGAGAACAGGTAATAAGAGGAAATCATATAAAAATTGGGTTTGGCCCATTGAAATGTTTCAATTGGTTTTGGTTTTTTTCATTAACTTTCAAGATTTTTAGAGTGCTGGCTGTTTTTGAAGTTGGAACACAATTTCCAAGGAAGGAACTACATTTCCTTACCTACCTGGTATTGGAAGTGGAGGCTGTACAGTGTAAGGTTGTTGAGAAAAAGGTTTCACGCTACAGAAGTACACAAGGAGAGGTGGTTAATAAAAAGCAACCAAACCAAACAATATTCTTCACCAACTGTTTGCACAGGTTAGGGAGAAAGTGGCATAAGTGTCTTTTGGAAATTATCTTTCTGTGTGGACAAGAGAGGGTCATGGGCAAAGACTCAGAAAGCAGTAAGGGGCCAGATTAAGATTTCTCTACAGCTGTTCAGCAGGCCCTCCCTCCAGATTTGTTTTTCTGAGATCCCTATCAGCCTCTTAATACACTGGTGCCCATTTATTTATCCCTTCCTTTCTACTACAAGTAGTTTTATATCTATGCAAGTGGTTAGTGGTCTAGGCTGGATGCCTCTCAGACTTTTAAGCCCAAATTCAGAGACATTCAACACCCACAAGTAAACACAGCTTTCAGGAGAGCTCAGCTCCATTTTAACACTACTGTAAGAAAAATTAAGGTCTTAGCATTTCACAGATTTGTAATAGCTAATGGTGTTCCTCAGGCAGCAGAGAAAGCAGCAGAAGCACCTGCTTTGGATGCTCACATGAAAGAATACTTACTCCTGGGAAGATCCAGCTTGGCCTGGCAATGGTCCTTGCCAAAACTGCAAGAGAACAACACATAAGCAAAAGTCACCACTCCAAATTAGGACAAGATGAAAAGGAAGGCTTGCTTTTTTCTGAGGAAACAAACTGCAAGCTCACAGACCTTTAAAGATCTCTCTTCTTTCTACATTCCTGGTTTCATTCTTGTGGAGATGCTGACTGGTCCTTTTTTTTTTTTCATTCTACACACTTCTACTACTGACATGCAAGAAACTGACCTGAAAGTGCTCTCTAATGTTAAATAAT
The DNA here is from genome assembly GCA_024734555.1 of Trochalopteron elliotii. NCBI lineage: Eukaryota > Metazoa > Chordata > Aves > Passeriformes > Leiothrichidae > Trochalopteron > Trochalopteron elliotii. Next base: position 402,090 of record JANPWX010000558.1, read on the forward strand.
ATGCATGCCCCTTATGCCTCTGTCTCCAAAGCTTTTATGATGCTCACTCTCTTGGAAGGACCATTTTCCCCAGGAAAGTTCCACAGGAGTTATTTTGGCAGAAATCAATGCTCAGCAAATGCTCAGTAGACCCAGCTCATAGGTACAGGGATGCTGACAGACCTTCTCTATTAAGGATTTTATGTAAAGGCCATCTGATCAAAGTACTGAGAATAAGACTGGGAAATAGAAACTTGAGAAAGGGTCAGGATGACCCAAATAGATTTACCCCAAAAGGATGCTGGACTAAAAAAGTGATAGACACTTTAAAACATTTCAGATAGATGAAAATCCAAAGGAACTGATTGTTCTCTCACTTGTATCATTAAAAAAACATAGTAAAACTCTATTGTTTTACATCAGTGTGAGCAAAGAATTGGACAAAACTGTTGAAGCCACATGACAGATTTATTCTACAGAGACAAATGCCTTTTGACCCATTCTGTCTCAGTTTTCAGGATTTTCCTGGGCAGATACAAACATCCTTTCAAATGCTCGAGTGTCTTCTCAAAACTCCACCAAGACACTGATCCACTCACCCCAGAAACAGCAGGGTAGGCTGGTCGTGGGAGACCAGGCAAGGCCATTTTACTATGGAAGGCAGTTGCAGAGATAATCTGGGCAGATGACATTGTAGCCATACTCTGCATGGCTTTATCTTTAGCTGCCTGATCCTATGAGCAAGAGTAGAAACAGAAAAAAACCAGTATTATTATAATGATTAACAAGTTGCCAGCTCTAATGCTCTATAACCAGAATTCTCATCAGCTTCTCTGTCAGGAACAAGCATCTCTGAAATTCTGGGCAGCATTTTCACCAATAACTGTCCTAAGAACTCTTTAAAGCTGTAAGGCTGTCACTCATTACTATAGCTTCAGATGTGAATAATCATGCTTTCTGAAATGCTGGTTTAAAGACTGCTAAGCATTTATCCTTTCTGTCTGAGGACTTTCAACCACACAGCTGAAAAGTTCTGTTGTGGAAAGAACACCCTTAGCTGATTCTTGTGTTTTAATAATTGGTATGAATATTCAACGGAAAAGATTCTTGATTAAAAAAAAAAAAAACAACAAAACACCCTCTGAGGAAAAGGTCACAAAAAGAGATTGTCATCATCACTGCAAAAATGACTACCTCAACTTGGGACTGCGTGCCTCAGGTGGAGTTTATCATTTTATCCCCATCTTCAGGGAAACTTGAAACTTTCATAATCTCTGGGGCACATTTGCAGGGACATTCCTTTTTGTATTTTAACAAGACTGTAGATTTCCACACATTTACAGGCAATGACAGTGCCACGATTAGTGGGTCTGAAGTATGTATAAAACAAACAGCATTCTTCATTTTTTCTTTCAAGGAATAAATAGACAAACAGAAGAACTTCCCCACATTCTGCCTTTCCTCCTACATCCCCCACAATTAATCTTTATCCTTCAAACATTCCACATTTATCTGTGTCATTATAATTACCACAGAAATCTCACAGATTAATTCATAGCTTGAAAAAACTGCTGAAAGAGGTACAACAGCCCTTGCTGTCTTCTTCAAGAATTCTCACTTCCCACTGCATTCACTGAACCACCCTTGGGCCTCCATTTTTTCTAACCCCTCCAACTTATCTAAGGTTTTCTAAATTTCAAAGCCCAAATATCCTAATGTGTCTTTAAAAAAAAAAAAAAAAAGTAGAGGAGGCATCCTCAAAAATCCTCTCAATAATAAATGTTAATGTTCAAATGGAATGATCAGTATAAATGGGCAAAACATACACCTCTTCTTTTTTAGATCATCTGTGACTCCTGTTAGTATCATTCAAGTGAATGGAAGGAAATATTTTAAATGCTGAGAAAGTTCCTAATGTTCTCCAAAGCTATGGGAAATGTTTTCAGAATCCACTTTAAATTATGCTTTAGGGAATAATTGAAGGATTACCTACATTTTTTAAAGGGAAATTATTATTTTCCTAATACATATATATATATATATATATATATATATATATATATATTTCCTGGGTTTTTTTCCTAATATATATAAGGACTATTTCCCATGTGCCATTGCAGAAAAGGATTTTTTTCCTTCCCTTATTTTCTAACAGGAAAAATTGTATTTGTCTACCTGAGTTTATGGGGAAGATGCATTTACTTGTGGAGGAATTAAAAGTTAAAAGAAAATGTAAAATAATTAGGGAAGGAAAGCATTTTACCTATTAACCTCTGCTGTGTTTTTGTTTTGTTTTAAATGCTTGACAGATTGCTGGAAAGAGCATGTTTTTAGAAAATACATCTCCTTTTTGTTTCAACAAACAGTTCTGTACTCGTTTCAAGTGTTTTCCAGTATATTAAAAAAAAAAAGAAGGAAAAAAGGGAAAAAAGGAGCAATAAAAACTTTTACCAAACATTTGCAATGTTTGTATTTTCTTTTATTATTCTTAAAACACATAATAATGATGATGGTGATTATGATGATGATAATACCACCATATCACCAGAATTTCCCACTTTTTTCCTTTGTGCAGATGGTATCTATTAGCCACCCAGGGTGTGAAAAAACTACTGACTTTTGGGAGCAGATTTTTCTTCAAGTTTTACCCTATTTCCAACCTGTCTGTTATAGACACAATGCACATTTTAAAAAGACACCCCAGTTTGTGTGGAAACAGCAGCACTGCATTGACTGCTCTGAAAAGTCACGTAGCTGCTCTGATCACTAGAATATAAACATGAAAATGTGCACTTGCTAAGGAAAATGAGCAGTGATAGGAGAACACACAGCTGTCAGCAGGACCTTGGAGGAAGGGCAGCAGTCTCATTTCCTTGATTTCATTTCCTTGCTCTGTGGACATGGCCAGCGAAAGCACAGAAGTAAATGAGTTGAATCAGTGCTCCCGACTTGCCGCTGCAGGCGGAAAGGAGCAGCCTGGTCCTGGGGAAGGGCTCTCTGCAGGCAGCTGGGCAGAGCTCCCAGCATGGCCTGGGTGTGTAAAAGGACAGCAGCCAATGGCTCCATAGAGCTCCCCGAGACACCTTCGTTCCCTGGGAACAAAACCGGCCTGCTCCTGTGAGCTAAATGGAAACAGGCTCGGCTGACTGGCTTTTCAATCATGCCCCAGCCCAGAGCTGTGACACACAAGGAGCAGAATCAAGGTTACAGGTGTAAGCAGCAGTGAGGCTTTTAACACCCTGGGCAGTTGTTGTGTCCTGCTCGCTCTAACTTGCCTCTCCAGCAGGCCTCCACCTGAACTGTCCACTTAACAGCACCACAGGTTTCAAGCTTAGGCAGCCCTACCTGGGTGCACTGAATTAGATAGCTGTAATTTGTGCCTCCTTCTCTTTATCAGAGCAGCTGGAAACACAACAGGCTAATAAAAGACACAGCACAGCTTTCTAAAATGGGGCTGGGATGTGGAGGGGGGGGTGCTGTCATGGCTTAGAGGCAATCACTGGTTGCAACAGAGCTGTATGCACCTCAGCACTGGGCAACACTGAGTGCCAACAGCTCACACACAGGACAGTCCAGTTGCCCTGATGCCCAGCCAGGCAGCCAAGAGGAAGCACATGCTACCAGCCATTCCTCAGCAATCAGGGATGGACTGGGCTGTCACAGTTGTCACCTGAAGCATGGAAGATCAGGGAAGCAAACTTCCTCCTTCCAGACTACTTATGGCCATACCAAACAGAAAGGTCAGCATTCACCTTCCTTCTCAGGCTGTCTCAGTGAAACATAACAAGGCCCAGACTTTGCATCCTGCTCAGCAAGCCCTTTCTGGATAGCTCACATTTTAACAGGGGACAGACACCCTCTTCTGCAATTGTCACATACAAACTTGACCTTCTCAACATTTCTGGCAATTCAGTCTGAGCGCATAAACCATTTCCCCGCATCAAATCTGAGTGGAAATAAATGTCAAGAGGTTCATTAGGGTGATCTTGGAGCTTTTCCTATGGAAAGGAAAACACAGCTTTTCTCAAGCGAGTATCCAACCATTTTCTCTTTCTCGTTAGCTCTGGCCTCTTCAAATCAGGTCTGAATTAATCAAGGAGAAAAGTCTATTCAGTTGGCACCACTTTACCTGAGAAGATGCCAGCTGGCTTTATTGCTTCCTCTCAGTGGACAACTACACATCACCACCTCTAGCAGAGGTGGAGCTGGTGCTCAGACTGTAAGGCCACCTTTTCCCAAGGCCACCACAACACCCACACCTGCTTACTGGTGACCATAAACCCTTCCTTCTCTGGTAAACACTCTCTGCACATTCCTAAGTCTAAGGGTCTTTCAGATTTGAATGACAAGAGCATAAACCGGAGGTAGAAATAAGACACATGAAATTTTAAAAGTTATTGTTTCTTTATTCTTTAAATAGAATTGCTCCAGACGTCACAGAGCTTCAACAATAATGAATGTTTGCACAACATTTCCTGGGAAGAACCTTTTCCTCTCCAGCTTACTACAGTTCAGTGACTAATCTCAGGCTTTTTTAAGGCTATTCAGAGGGAATAACTGACATGGGGGGGCTTGTGTGATATGCTAAGGGATATCCATCATACCTTGAGCTTGGCTTGGATCTCTCTAGCTTTCCGCCTTGCCAGGACCTGGATGTGACTAGACACCTGCATTGAAAGACAAAAATCTATGTTCATTCCTGAGGAATACCTGGTAGCCTCTTGTAGAAGTAAACATGCTTTAGGCAGTTATTTAGGGTTATGGGTAGGAGGGATTGGGGGTAACAATGAGCTGCTTTTCTGAACATAACTCCAGTGCCATGAAATGGGGTGGAGGGCCAGCAAAAATGGGCCATCTAAGGCAGGTCTAGGCTGATCAGTACTTTGTTCAGCATAGGCTGGATATTCTTTCCCAAATTACAAAGATTCCTTTTTCATCTCATGCGCCAGGTATTTTCAAAATCATCATTGCTTTCTTGTCTGCTTGGGCTGAACAAGGAATCTTCATGCAGAGAATCACAGCTGGTCCCTGAAACACTCATTAGTAGGCCAAGCAAATAAAATCATGCTATTTAACAGTAGAAAACTTTGTGGGTCATGATATGATTGGCAGACATGAGCATTATAAACCTCCTGTAAAATGCCTGAGCTGACTCTTCCTGCCATTCTTATTAACCAGCTCAGCACAACAACCACCTTCCAGCAAAGTCAGAAACTCCCAACAAGTGAACAGCAAGAAATTTGTTCTCCTTAGCCCTCATAATCTGTAGAGGTCCAAAGAAGCTAACCCTTACAGGGAAAACCATACACTTACCTGTTTCCTTGTGCGTGTTTTCCCTGTTCTCAGCTTAATATAGCGGGCAATCAACTCATTTCGACCTGGAACAGAGAAATAACACAAAGACAAGTTTAGAAAGCAATGACTGCAGCGAAAAAGATAGATAATTCCATTGTGCATCTACAGAGATCAGCAGCAGGATGATTCTGTCACACTCTTTTCTTTTTTAGAAAGGATTTTATTAGTGCACACTGTAGAAGTCAGAGCTTTAGGAGCAGTCTCCCATAACATCCCCATAGGCAAACTGACAAAGTTTGAGCTAGATAACTGGGCAAGGGGCTTGATGAAAATTGGCTGAACAAATGGATGGGATCCCGGGTGACAATGAGCTAACAAGTGAAGCAGCAATGCACCCTTATGGCAAATCCCAGTTGTCAACAGGTCCAGGGAAGTGATCCTTCAGCTCCACCCAACACAGCTGAGGCAACATGTGAAGTACTAAGTCCAGTTCTGGCCTCCTCAGCATGAGAAAGTTGTGAACGTGCTGAAGAAAGTCCAGCAAGAAGCCAGCAAAAACTATTAAAAGCCTGTCCTAAGAGGACAGGCTGAGAGAACTGGGTCTGTTCAGCCTGGAGAGGACTCAGGGGCAGTTTTTAACAATAATAATAAAATAAATACTTGATGGGAGGCAACGAAAGGAAAAAAGGAGCCACCCTCGTCTCAATAGTGCCCAGTGATAGAATAGCAAACAATTGACACAAACTAACACATATGAAATTCTGTCTAAAAACAACTTGGAAAAAAAAAAAAAAAAGAAAGAAAAACCCAACCTTTTTTACACTAAGGGTGGTTAAATTTTGGCACAGGCTGCCCAGAGAGGCTGTAGTCTCCATCCTTGGAGGATAGTCACAACCTACTGGACACTGCTTGAGCAGCAGGGCCAGAGTAGGTATTCTGAAGAGATCCCTTCCAACCAAAAGGAGCCTGTCATTCTGCGTAACTAAGTCCAAGAAAATAAACAACAGTGGGGAAGCACATGGAAACAGCTACACAGAATTTATCAGTGTGATATGATACAGTGAATTACAAGTGCTTTCAGGCTCCTGCAGGCAGACTATCCAGCTTTATTACACTGGCTCCCGTGTATCACATCTCAGCAGTCACACAGATTTTATTGTCTTTCTGGAGGTGGAGGAATTACGAGCAGACACAGAAAGACAGCAGTTACACATCTGAACTCTAGGCTGGTTCAAAGCAAAAAACACCACAGAAAAAGAGCAGGCTCTGCAAAATAGTACATTTGTGGTGACCACAGTAGTAGCAAGATAGTACTGCAATAAAAAGTTGGGAGTAGGAGCTGCAAGGCTGTGAGACATCTTGATATAGCTGCAAGTGTTTGCAGAATAAAGCAGGAATGAACTGGGAAACAAAGCCACAGCTCTTGTGAAGTTTGTTTATAACAAAATTATAAAACCTCAGTATTGTCTGTGGAAAGTTTGTGGACAAAGAACTTGCATATTAGGACATCACAGACATCAAAAGGCAAGCAGTGAAATCAGTATTAAACTATCAGTTTTAACTATTCCAGTAGTTAAATATTCCATGAAAAAGCTGTAACTTGTTTTTATTTTAAACTCTTATTTCACTCAACCCTGAAATAAAGTGTATGCAAGTAAAGACTCTGCTGAAATTGACCACTCAAGCCTTTAGGGAAGGACTGGCAAAGCCCTTAATTCCATCTGTTTCTGAAACAGAACAATGCAAATGTCCATGAGTGCAGTTAGGTCATGTTCATGAAACACAACCAATGCACACACAGGGATGGGAATGAATTTTCCATGTACAGATCCTAATCTTTCCCTAATGGTGTCATTGTAGCAGCTCCCCTTATTCCCCCGGGAGAAGAAACAGGTCTGTAGCTGAGAAATCAGCTCCATCTCCTGTAAACACAAATTAGGAACTGTGTCTGTGCCAGAAACACAGTGCCCTGCCATGTAAGCTCTGACCTCTTCAGTTCCCACAGTTTCTGCTTTAGCACAGTGACATGCACAGGAGAGTTTGGTGGGAGCAGATGCTGCCCTGCCACCTTCCACCTGGCAGCTCTTCCAACCCGTGTAAGCCATTTTCACAAAGCCGAGACCAATTACTAGCGACACATATCCACACCAACTTCCTCTAGTGCCAACAATAACATTTATGGCTTCTCAAAGCTTCCATCTGTTTAGACATGGATCCAAGCTGAAAGGTAAGAAACAACTGAAGTGCTTCTTCTCAGACAGATGCCAACATATAAGAAATTTCAGAAGGACTGTTTGACACGCAACCGCAATGGGAAATGTGCTGAACAAAACAAGGCACTCAAACCCTATTATCTGTAAAGAAAAAAGAAGGAAAATTTTTGTTTCAACAAGAGGATCCTTTGAGAGGCAAGGGGAATGAGTTAACAGAAAAGGGAGGAAAAACTAGCCTTGAGAAGAAGTGGATGTGAATTTCAGGGAAACTTTTAAAGGGCACATATCAGGCTATACTGAAAATTTGAATACATGGGAACTCTGAACTCTGGCTCAGTTATGGGTCATCCTTGCAAAACTAATTTCCATGGAATCTCAACCAGATACAATAAATTTTATGGAGCAAATTCATATGTAAAGTGTGTCGAATTAGGTAAAAAAATTACAGATGCTGAACAGTCTGACAGAACGCTATCCTGCTTTAGCAGTAAGGGGCTGCAGGTGTAACGACTATGACAGGATCCCATGAACAGCTCTGTGCCAGTCACAGTCAATTCCAGCCACCACCAAACTGGATGAAAATAACAGTCAATCCATCAAATCCTCAACCAGTCAGAGGAGCACAAGCTGCCTTTGCTCAAATGTATTTTGGAAAGGGCAAGACCCAGTAAGGACAGGAGACACATGAGGAGACATAAAAGGAACCACAAAAGGAGATACAAGAATGCACAGGAGAAATACAAGATATGTAAAAAGATTAATATTGAGAAAAGGAGACGTGGTAAGGGACATTCCTGGGGATGTGGCTGGAAAAGTAATCTTGGGAAAAGTTGCTCCATTACAGACGAACACTTTGAGGCAACTGCAGCGCCCACACCAGAGCAAAGACAACCCTGAAAGGACTGCAGCCCATTGAAAACCCATGTAGAGATGAGAAGCAGCTAGAAACAAGGAGCACCAGAGGGGAAACAAAACAAAACAACAACAAAAAAGCAGGAACTGGCAGAAAGAGACCTTTACACAGTGATGCCAATCTCCTGCGTCACCCAGCACCTCATCAAAGGAATTAAGAGGGACTGAGTATTAGAGAAAACAAAAGAAGGGAAACAAAGTAGGAAGCAGGGAGGAGAGACAATAAACTGTAGTCAAGCCTGGGAAACTGGGAGGTATTTCCATAAGTGTGCATTTAACTGTCTTTGTTAACAGCAGTAGCAAAAATTGCTAAGTTCTCTCAGGCCACGTACTTCACTGAAAAAGACTAGTGGGAGGGGAAACTGTTGTACAAATTGCAAATATTAGATGCCAGTATAGAAATTCTCTAGAAAGAAACTTTACACGGAGAGCATTTAGTTGTGAATCATCAAGATTTAGCTTTAGAATTCACTTCCCACTCACTAATATCTCTCATACAATCTTCCTGTTCCAGAAGTGTGTGATCACAGTCATGTTAAAACAGAAAAGTGAAAGTTTATATTAGGCTAATAAAGATACCAGTAGCACAAAAAAAAAAAAAAAAAAAAAAAAGAAAGAAAAAAAGAAAAAAAAGCCCAAACAAAAAAACACCAACAAACAAACAGATCACTCTACAAAGACATTCACCACAGGTATTACTAAATTTAGAAATACGTAAATTGCCAAGCCCAGTAAACTGCAGCAAGGCATTATTAAATTACCATGAATCAAAACTGCAAGAGAAGCAAAAAACATAGTCCTAAATGCCTTTTGTGTTTCTTATCAGTAGCTAGATGTAAGCAGGTATTATGTGGCTGGAAATCTGTGGGCTCACAGGCTCTGGAAGGCACCTTCTTTGTTTCCCAACCCTGGCTGCAGGGTCAGCAAAGACCAGCACTCCTCACTTGGCTGGAACAGGCAGAGCTGCCATAAACTGTCAGATGGTTCATTTTTTAGAGCCATGTAAAGTGTCCCTCAGTAACCTGATCATATGTTGTGTTCTTAGAATAACTCCTGCTGAGGTCTGCCTTGGTCACCAGAACCTGCCAACAGTTGTGACTCTTCTGTCGAAACCGCGCGTTGGGTTTCACGGAGCTCCGGCCAACATTCCAACCGTGGCACAGCACCTTTATCCCCCGTGGAGCCTTCCCCTCGGAAGCATGGCACGAAAAAAGGTAGTCAAGAGATACTCTCTTATGTTCTTTACCTCTCATTCTTAACACATCAGTTTCCAGGGGCAGCAATTTGGCTCCCATTCTGTCGTACGCTAAATTGCAAAATGTTGCATTCAATAGTTGTGCAGGAAGGAATTGCTAAGAGAAGTGAATAAGGAGGTTTTTGGATTCTCCATTCTATACTTGTGCCCCTTTGAATATAACTTTAGAGAAGTGTCTTCCTGTAAGGAAGAGGGATAATCGAAGGGAATTCCCATCACCATAGAAAGCGTTTTCCAGTCCTACCTCAAAGCTTCATGCTGACTTTCTGTTGGCAAAGTTATATTAATTTTTCTGCCTCTCATAAGCAGTATCCCTTCCTCAAAACCTGTTGCCAAAGAAAGTGAGATCAAAGAATTCAGTGATTTCTGCAAAATCCTTTCAGTAGGAAATGTCATGGAAGTGCCTGTTTCTTGGCAGATTCTCTTTCTGCACCCAAAGCAAACATTTACAACTACTTATAAGTAGTTCTATAAGAGAAGCAGCTATCCAGCTGTATCCAGGGAAAGGCTTATCAAAGTGAGGTCAAGAAAGCCATCTCAACCCTCAATTCAATCTCTTTGTGTCACTTAATGATATCTCCTGGGACATGACTATCTCCCTGAACTTATTTAATTAACTGTTGGTTACAATCAGCATAAACATAATGAACTGTGTGCATCAGACAAATAAATCTAGACAAAAGAGGGAAGGTAAGGACACTTCACCTGTCCACCAAATGTCAGTGTTTCTCTGGGCATACAAAGCAAAACTAACTGCCAGCCAAGTCTTACCAGAAAGACACTTTTTAGACAAAAGCAGTGTGTGGTTGCACGTCCATATGGGGCTAACTGCCACTGGGGTCTGCCCCATCCACAGCTCCCTGCACAGCCTTACTTCCCATCTCTCATTCCACTGCTTCCTCCTCCCAACTATGCTAAATGTCTTCCTGGACATCAGCTGTTCCAAAAATAGGGCTACATATGTCAGAAACCACATTTTTGTCTTTTTGATGGTTATCAAGATGCACAGACATTCAACCTTTACTAATATAATCTAGTTTAAATGCTGCCTTTATTAAGACTTCCTTTTCATCACAAACCATGTTTTCTCATCAAAGCCTTGGTGAGAAGATTTTGTTTGGTTCCTCTACTCAGAAGGCAATAATGGAACTTAATACACCACTATGACCAACCATCATACTGTGATTGTTTCCCATGACCATGGAAAACCATATTGCATTTTATGGCACTGACCCATCCTATGAAGACATCTTTGACCCCACCAGAGCAGAACTTCAGTGCTCAATAGGTTTGAGTTTCCATAGCAGAGTTACACACAGCAATGAATTTTATATTCAGCTGGGAGAAGAAAATTTCTTCACTCTGATCACTGATTCCCTGGTTGAATTTTCTCAGGATTAACCTTCCACACGAAGATTCTCAGAGCCCATGCAGTCCAGTCCCTACATTAAGGGGATTTTGAGATAAAGAATCAAAGAAGGATAAGCCAGTACTTCTGAGAAATATCAAAACAGTCAAAGCCTGAAAACACAACATTGAAGGGATTAACACCAGCTCTTCCTCAAAATACCTGTTTTCATCACTTGACTCTGCAAGTTCTGAGCTCCTCCCTCTTCTGAAATGACAAATTCAAAGCTTTATTTGCTGGGCAGAATGCACCAGTCAAGCCCCATACATGGCAGTCAGGTGATTCATCTTCTGAAGTCATAAAACTCACTTGTCTCATTTACTAACTGGTCTAAACACTGAAAGCCTCTCTTATGTAAAAGGTCTTTTGCTGGAAAGGTGTTTACTCCTCTCCTTTGCCACTGCACAGCCTAAATTCACAGCCAGAAACACAAACAGTGCTACCACCATTTAGAAACTGCTGTTTCTTGATGGTCAGTTTAAGATGCCTCACACAAGGTTGAGGGATAGTAACTACAGACCCTCCAGTTTTGGGGAATGCCTCTTATTGGTTCCAAACAAGTACTGGAGAAAAACGAAAAGTCAGTCACTGATAGTTAGAACAATCTGAAGAGGTTTCCCTCTCCTTAGCTGGTCATTCCTCCTCCTGCAACATTCCACCAACTCCTGGGTGCAGGTGTACCAACTAAATTGATGGGAAAGGGGAGAGGGAACAGGGGAAGAAAGTCAGACATGCACCACTCTAATTACCAATAATTAAAAAATAAAACTCCCCATCCCCATTTGGATTTTGTTGTTGGTTTTGCTTTCTTTTTCCCTCCATCAGCCTATCTTTAACTGGACTAGTGAACTAGTTCATTTTGTGGTCACATTAATCACCGCAGTGGCAGAGCAAAGAGAACTGAGGAAGAATCGATGCAGAACTTCTTAAACCAGTTTTGCCACCAGAGAAACTGTAGCCTGGAACTGTACTCCACCTAACCCTCACAGACAAACAGGCTGGTGAAAAAATGGGCAAGGCACTTCCTGTGTTTGCATCATTTGTCTAAAGGCTAAACAGCGTTAAACTGCCTTCTAATTACTGCCCCAAGGGCATGTGGAGTTATTCCTTGTAAAGATGAGCATTTTCTAAGGTACAACAAGGTATGCAGCCAGAAGTCCCTCCCCATCAGGCTAATGGGAAGCTCCAGGCTATGCAGCTCCTCACCACACCTCAGTCTTCAGTAGTGCCTTTCAGTGCATAAATTGAATGTCCTCATCAGCTGTGTTTTCCCACATTGTTGCCTCAGGCCATAGAAATGTAAGTTAATCCATCCAATAAGTACTCTTCCATATAGACGTTAAGGGCTGCAAAAGGAGCGGAGCTGGGACTTGTTCTGGTACTTCCCAGGATTAAGACTGATAAGAATCCTACAGAAAATGTTTAGATTCAGCTTGGCTGGGAAATCCCACAACCACACCAAAGCAGCTGCATATAGTAACATGAGTCGTTCATATGCCAGGGAGTGTATCAGATAACACCTGAAAGAGCCAATAACAATCCTATATGGAAAGGCATGTCAAACTAACAGCTTTCAGTCTCTTGGGACACCTGAGAACGACCTTATTGAGGCACAAAGACACTTTACTCACCAAGTCCCGGGTTCAGAGAAACTTGACTACTGAAGGTACCACTGACACCAAGTGTAACAGCATTTTCCAGTTCTACATTATAACCCGGACATCTGCTAAATCCTTCCTTAGATCAATAAATGTCTGCTCATTTCAGTATCTTCTAATATCTGCAGGGCGGGGCATCTGAAAGCAATTCTCAGTGATGTTGTCTTAAGGAAGAGCAAAAACTTTAGCCTTTCTACTGATTTTGTGGTCAGCTGCCCCTGCCAGCACCAACAGTACAGAGTTTCTGGCAGATTTCCACCCCAAGTGCTAATCTTGTGCATGTGTCCAGGGACAGGCTGACCAAGCACTCAAAGCTTCAGCTACAAGAGAAATTAGAAGTGAAAAGGGTCTGTGAGATCTGTGCAGCCACTTGCTGCATGACCAGCACAGACCAGGCAGCTCTCAGGGCAGCTGGTCTAGTCTGGCTCGGTCCTGTGAGGAGTCACAACTGCTTCACTTAGCACCTAAGACAACACCATGAACCAGTCCCAGCCAAATGACTGAGAATTACACAGCAGCCTTAAGGAGAGCAAAAGCACCCAGAGACTCTTCTTGCATTTTATCAATAAATGAATACTGATTTTTAAAGTGGAATGGCTACCACCACTCAACTTCAGTTCATGGCATCATGATTTACAGTGCAGTCATTGCTTGTGATCACTTTAAGCCATTAAATTATAGATTCAGCTGAAAAAAAAAAAAATGCCTGGACACTCCTGAAAAATGTGGTTGCCTTTCCCCTTCCCTCCCTCTCATCAAACTGTTCCCATGGGTCAGTTCTACTCTAACCTGGCAGAAAACTGTCCAGCTCGTTTTGCCAACATAGTTTGCTATCAGTTTAGCAATCTAACAAGGAGTCTGCTAGAAACTGAAGTCTGCCTAAAGAACAGGAGCACAAAAGTGGAAGCAGAGCAGGGGAGCAAGGAAAGAGGAGTGGCAACTCCCTCTTTTCTTCTGCTGTGAACTGTAAAGTCATTTCACCATTTCTGAAGGGAAAGACTCTTGGTCTCAACACAACAGTTCTACACCATCCCAACATTACCAAGAATAGCTGTTAAAGATACTCTGTAACAGGTGAAAAGAGAATGTAAACAGAAAAACCTAGCAGAAAGAAACATAGGTTAAATAATTGCAGAGCCACTCAGGGACTGGTCTGAATTCTAGCTGAACTCTGCCAAGGTCATGAAAATTCCTTACAGTGCCTTGTGATATTCCCTGTTCCTTCCCACTATGCTCTTTCTTCTAATACTGGCACAATTCTGTTCCAGATTCTTTAAGTACCTGTTCCCTGACTGAGTTTACAGTGTAATTCTGATAGATAACTGGGCAACCATGCAGAGACCAAGGCAGGAGAGCAGGAACACGAGGATGACAAAATTATTTAAGCTTCAGAGATATCTAAAAATGCATATGGATCCAGAAGGAAATCTGCAATATCTAGGTGCTTCAGCTACCTTCTATATGAAAGCTTCTATATCTAGATTTGTCAAATCACTTTCCCATAACTTTAGCCATAAGGGATCAAAAATAAACATCTCAAGTACAGCTGGCTTTGCCTCTGAGCCCAGGAGCAGGTGAGATGATTTTTGAAGGTCTTTCCCAGCACCATTTTCTATGATTCTCCAATCAAAGACAACGATGCCGTGTTTATATGCAGGAATGCTCCTAATCCCCTGTCAGGGTTGAAAGCAACACTGAACTGAATGCCACACGTGCTCCTGTGTTTCCCTGCAACACTGCCATGCTTAGAAACAGGCCTGTGTCTGCAGCACTTGCAGTCAACAGCTTAGGCATTGCGATTGGGTTACCTCACCAAGCATGGGTTACACTCCTTGCACTCCTGCCCACAGACTCCGACCAAAGCTCCTGGAAAGGCATTTGCAACTACTGTACAAACCAAACCCAAGGGGAAAGAAGAGTGATTCTAAAGGTATTTTGCATGAAAACGGTGTAATTTCCTCTTCAAGAAGCCAGAGACAGATCATAAACTCTGGCTGTTTCTGTGCATGGAGTGAGGCTGAGAATGTGAAGGAGTACCCAGAAGATGGGTCACAAGTTCAAGGTGACAGCAATGAGCAACAGCTGCTGGCTATGCACCCTTCAGCAGCAGGTGTACCCAGGCCCCAGAGGTTTCAGCCAGCTCTGCCACTGACCAACAGATTTACAAGACCATCTGTCTGGGCACAAACTGCACACAGCCTTCCCAGTTTTGCTGCCCAGACCTTCACCACACACAGACAATACAGGGTTTGTTATGGATTAGCTAATGAGCAACTGTTTAAACCAATAGATAGCCCTAGTTCTCTCCTGTGCTCATTAGCTGGATCCTACATGAATGAGAATACTGCTTGCCCTTTTAGCTGTAATATTGGCTTTTTCTGAGCAAGCAGCCACCCTTCACTTAAGGCACTAGAAAATGGAAAGGTTATGTTGTCTCACACTGGTTTTGCTTAAGAAAGAGACTTTAAAAGAAAATTCACGTGATAGGTTTTTCTTACTTGTGCTGAAGGACTAAGGAAATTCTATTTTTCCTAGGCCAGGTCTCCACACAATCTGCAGATTGACTCAGCTCCCCCTTATGTATATGCACACCCCTTCTTGAGAAGTGTTGTCATCCTTCCCTACTCAATGTTTGGCTAACTGACAGAAGACAAACTCTGAGAAAGCACTCCTGGAATTTACCTAGGAGTCTGCTCTTTTTGTTTCAGACCTAAGGAAGGGCTCCTGCGTCAATCAGTTAAATAAACATGCTCAAGTCACAAAACCACAGGTAGTATGAATCACAATACTAACAATTTACAAAAAAATGCAGACATTTACAGTGTAAAGCCACCTGTTCTCTTGTTTCCTGTGCAAAACCATAGCACTTCCCATCTGGAATCCTCCTCTCATTCATGTAAAACACAGATACACATGTGCACATGCACACACACCATTCTTTGGGACCAGTTTTACAGAAACAATCCTTATAGTTTTGTGTGATACAATTTTAAAAGTCCCCAACAACAGCATTTCCATTACAGCTCTTCAGAGGAGATCCCTCAGCACTGAGCACCATGTTGCCCTGAAGCTTTTGCCAATGTCCATCCTATATTCTCTCTTTCTCCCTCATTAATCCTAGTCATGCTCACATGTTCCACATAAAATCCCTCTCCCTCCTAAATGTTAACACCCTTCAAATATTTTTAGACTGTTATTATGTGTCCCCCCCACCCTCCACCTTTCAGTCATCACTTAGCCAAGCTATGTATATTTAGCTACTTTAATCTTTCCTCCTAAATCAGTCCCTGCAACTCCCAGAGCTCAATGTTAAATCTGGTATGCTTGCTCTTCTCAGAACTCACTCCATGTTTTTAAGATCTTTCTGGTAATGTGTTTGTAGAAACCTGTCCAGAAGATAGCTTTACATGCACTTGTTTCAAAGAGAGAAGAAACCCAAGTCACTGGGCACTATTAATTTTCATTTTCCATATCTGGTTTTTGTTCCCAGATTTTGAACTCAATTTGAATTTTTAAGTATTAATGAACATTTGGTATTTGGTAAGAGCAAATTAGCAACTGATAGTATTGAACCCAATTGTGAAGGAAGGAAGTGGGGTTTAAAATGTAAAAGAACACTAAGGCTTTTTAAAACTAAACTTTTCAAAAAACCACTGGAAATGTGTGAAGTTATCGAGAAGAAGAGCAGAAGCAAAGCAATAACATGCAACAAGGGAAATGACTGAAAAAGTAAATATAAACAGTTTCTGTCAGTTGAAAGGCAGGTGAATGGCTACACCTACAAAACATAAAGCTGGCCTACTAAATGAGAAGTCAATTAAACTGGATGTGTAATCTAAAATTAAAAAAAAAAAAAACCAAACCAAGTGTCTTTCCGATAATATACCACTACAAATCTACTCTATCTTGGAGAATTACTAAAAATTTGAAATTTAAAAATAAAAAAGTCAGAGGAAGAGCCATAAGGGTAATGCAATGTTGCCAATAAGGAAGTCACTTAAACGTGATGAAAACTCTGTGGCTGCAGACATATACAAGGGGAAAAACGTAGTACTACACAGCTCACTTGGTTTTAAGTCTGACATATAAGTGGGATTTCAAAGCTGCTAAAAATCAAAAGGGACAGGAAAAATATGTGTCTTTTATTGAACCAACAGAATGAAGCCCCCACAAAAGGTATCACAATAATTTTGATAAATTGCTGCTCTATTTATGTTCAGTACTAAGCATGTTAAGGAAAGATGCCACAGCCAGTGCTGTAAACTGCAAGAAGATTCCTGGTGGGTTGGTATTTCAAAAGTGGCAAATTTCTCAATATTCAGGAAATGCTTGGAATTCATGCAAATATTTCCTTTTTATGCTCACATAGAGAAACCACCAGTTAAACTGACATACAGCTTAACACAAAGAACCATAAAGTTGGCTTACACAAAGGAGATGGAGGGAAAAGCATGACAAACTCCAGCAGAAGTTTAACCCACTGCTTCTCCAGAAGTCTGGCTTCATCTAGACAACAAAAAAACAACCAGAGCCACACAAAAGCAAAGTTGAAAGATGACTGAGTGAAACAGAACCTCATTATTGAGCAACTCCAAAAATATTACACCTACCACCAGAGCGGAAGGCAAAGTCTGCATTGTGACCAATTGTCCACAAATCCAAATTTTGTCTATCTTCTAGTGTTTAAAATACAAGATTCCTTGTTTTACCAAAATCATGGGAGAAAGGGCTGTTCTAGAGTTCACTAGGTCATAATAAAGGAAGAGACAGAACTTCAGAATTGTCTCTCTGAGGGATATCACAGTGAAATACAGATTCTGCAATTACCTAGAACATTCAGTTCAGTGTCAACTGAGCACATTCTCAGCACATTCTCAAGTTTCAGTAACTTTGATTGAAATATCATCAGGTAAGCTGCTAAACTACAATATAGAGGAAAGCTGTCAATTTGAAGACTGTCACCTTGAAGGCTTGCATGTTTTAAATAACAACCATGCTCCTCCCTCCCCTCAAGAAGAAGTGTTTCTGATCTGGGACAGGCAGTGTATGTTTTATGCTTCTTTGGATTTATGTGTTTGCTTTTCAGTTCTACTTTCAGTGACTCTTTGAGGTTGGGGAAAACATGAAACGATAACTTATCTCTCTGAGACAAAGGCATTATCCTGCAAAATTACCTAGTCATTTCAGAATAAGGGTGGGAGGCAACACCTGTGACCTAGTAGCTTTCAGCATCAGACTGACCTCTCATCCCATCTTAAGTCATATAAAAGCATCTGTGGTCCACTGCCTGCTCCAAGTTTTAACTAGTGGTATGTTTGACTGTCCTTCTTCTATCACTCAGTCTCTAAGCTTTGGACATCTCTAAGTATTTCCTATCAGCAATTCACAAACAGATGGCACCAGCCTGGGAGATGGATGACTGCCCCCAGCTGTCTGCCCCTCCCTGCTCAGCACAGAAATGGCTGAGCTGTTTGAAAAGCAGCTGCTGAACTACTGAGTCCTTCAGAACAGCCATCTAACCACCAAATTCTAGCTCCTCTTGCAAAAAGGTGCTTCAAGTCAAATGTTCCTGCATAGAAGGGAACACTGGATAGCTAAGGTAGTATTTTTTTTTCCAAGATCTTATTGTCTCTCTTGTAATGTCAAAAAGAAGTATCATTTTGCAAGCTACTATTTCTTATTTCTCTGCTCTCTGTAATGTTGGGAGACCTGGTCTATTAACAATCTCCATGCAAATCTCAAAGATACTAAGCTTTGTCCCTCTGCTTTCTCTACATCAGTACTGAAGATGCCAGGAGATACCCAACACCTAATTCTGTGACAGTTTATCTAGTACAAAGTCTAACAGATATGATTGCTCCCATGGAAAAACATCGTTGGAAAACATAAATAACGGATCTGTAACACTGTACCCCCACTGTGTTGTAGCAGGCAACACTCATAAAATTATTCTGCAAGACCTTAGTGGTACCAAAAGGCCCCAGAGCAGAAAGTGCCCCAGACTCAATGCCTCTAATGTCAACACAATGATTAGGAGAAAGGACAGCATTCCATATCACATGAGACAGCTGCCTGTGCCTTAAGCAGGTGGTCAGCAAAGCCTGCTGGAAAGGCCAGTAGGAGCCTGCACCCAGAGCAGGCTGTGGCATGAGCTTACTCAGTCAGGATGCTGCCTCCATGCAGAAATGGAGCATGTCTAGTATGGAAAAAGATAATGAAAGGAAAGGCAGCAAAGGAATCAAGACACAGATTATCAGTGTACAGAGAAGAGCTTGGCTGACTTTGGTGTGAAGACGGAATCATGTTCACTCAGCAATCAGCAGAGTGTTGTCTAGAGAGCTGTAAACAAGCCAACTTTGAAGAGGGATGGACACACGAGCATGAGGCCTGTGTAGAGCTGAAACACACCTTTCTGTACAATTTTAAATGCATTCAAGTAAAACAGCACAATTCTTCATATTGCTTTAGTGCACTTCAGCTAAAAGCTGCCAACTTTGAACTGATAACAGGTTGCCTCACAAAAGGTGAGAAGCATATAAATTGCACATAGAAGAGATTCTGAGACCTGGCACATCTTGCCCATAACAGCAGTACCACACAAGCCTCTCCTCAGGAGAAACAGTGAAATGGTTCCCAGTTTTGTCAAGGGAAAGGGGCATGTACAGCTCTCTGTAACACCTCGCCCCTCAGTTCGGTGAGCTCTGTGCAAGTTGGTCACAGGGTGGATCAATAACCATCCCTTCAGAGGCAGGGCCAGCTCCACATCGAGCCTGTCCTGTTCCACAAGTTGGCTTGTGAGTACTGAAGATGAAATCAGGGACTATATTTATTCTCCCTGGCCGGTCATATCTTTCTATAGATCCCAGACAGGGCCCCACTTCCTTGGCCTGGATCCTGGAGACGAGTAAGCAAAGGAGGGCATAAATCAGTGCCTGGGTTCTGTCAGGAGCACACTGAACCAACCATCCACACCAGGAACAGGTGCACTGAAGGCAAGCAGGGACACTGTCCCATTTGGAGTAGTGGGGGAGGGCTTGCAGAAAAGCTCTTCATTTCTGCTCCCTGAGCCTACCCTAAACTTTTCACCCTGCAAGAAGGGTTATTTACCTCCTGCAGTTCACCAGTCCACTCAGCTAGGTGTGTTCCACTTAACACCAATCCATGCTAAGTCAGGCCCAGCTAAGTCTCATTGGTTTCTGCAGCCTTCGTACTTCACTTTTGCTCTCATTTCTTTTCTTGTTTTTCACTCTCTGCTCTGACACATTCACTCCAAAGCTGGAATACTTCAGGGACTGTGTAAAATGTTCAGTAAATTAATACAGTCTTAAAACACAACTGCAATTTTTCACCAGGAATTTTAAATGTCACCCACCATGAAAAATAGTGCAGACATAGAGCAGCAAGGAACGTGTAACTAGTTTATGCTTAATACCTAGGGGGTGAATTCTCAAGTTATATTTTAGTCTGAGTAACATTTTAAGCAAGAATTGGTCCCTAAAGAAGCAGCCTTACTTTAACCTCAGTCTTTGCTGCTCATTCCCAATCTCACCATCCTTTCTCTAAATACCAGCACAAGCAGCTGGGCAGTGTCCAAATTAAAGTTCACTTCTTTTCCCCTCTCTGACCGTGTTAGTTTTAAACTGGATGCATTCCCCAGCTGGTTCCTTAGCACAACCACATAAACGTCTGCACCAGCACAGAGCAGGAATTGATGTCTGCCGAAGAATACAGGCCCTAGAATAGCCTCAGGGTGATCAGCCTTACCCAACCTATATTGCCTCTTCCCAGGCACAATGATGTGTGTACTCAGTAAAGCCATCCACTGTAGATAAGGCCATGTAAACGAGACCTCACCCATGCTCCCACAGTCAGGGCAATCCATTCCCTTGCCCAGGGAACAATGGCCTGATGGGTGGACAGAAACCTGCCGAATGACTTGTGAAGTGCTCCATAGGTAGCTCCAGGGCATGCACGGAGCATCCCATCCCAATCTGGGAAGACTTTCAATGTATAGGGAGGGAAAAAAAGCAAGCACTGACTGGGTAGAAAGGGGGGGGGGGAAAGCAAGCACTGACTGGGTGGAAAGAGGGCTGTCTGCCATAAGATCCTCGCTAGTGTTTTGAGAAACTGTCCACCGTTTAGAACTTAAAACCAAATACTGGGTATTCAGCCTTTGCTTTGCATTTCAGTCACAGAAGTATCAGGTAGCTTGTTGCAATACTCAGCTAGAGAATCCAGGCCAGATCAGGTTTTTATTAACAAAATCAAAAGAAATTTTAACTGTGGAAAGGTCAAAAAACCCATTACAAAAGTATGTCTGCCACGTATTAAGTTGACTTTTGCTGCAGCTGCAAGCCAGAACCTCTCTGTATTCGGGGCTGAGTACCTAGTTAGCTAGATGAGAAGAAGCCACAGGTGAAAGACACTTGTGCAAGGGCTGTGAGAAGGCAAACAACAATGAAAAGGAGTACACAGAAATTTCTGCCCTTAAGATCTGAAAAGTGTAGCTGGTTAACAAAGTGTAGGTATTTGCACAGCAGGAGAGCCATTAGGGGGTTCAGGAGCTAAACTTCTGGCCTGCAGCACCATTACCTGTTCTTTTCTCCAACAAGAGCAGCCAAGACAGCAGCAAGAGATACAATAAAAGTAGGCTTTGTCACACCCTGAAGCCATTAGATCACATATATTTGTATATAAAGATTAGTTCAGTAGCATGCTCTGAGATCTCTCTTATGGATAGGCTCCTGAAAAAGACATCTGTAACTCTTCCTGCTTTGCGAATGCCAAAACCTTCAAACCGATTTTCCTAAATTCAACAGCGCGATGCAACCAAGAGCACCAGCCTTGAGAGAAGGGAATTCCCTCAGAGCATCATCTGGGGCCCAGCGCAGGCTGCTGTTGTGGCCCCTCTCTGTCCTTACCATACATCTTGCCCTCATCTGACAGGATGATCTTGCGGCGGCCGCATGGCGGGTAGATGGCTAGCGCTTCCTGGAAGCTCTGCTCGATGTCCGGGCTCCACACGCCCTCGGCGTCATTGTCGATGGGTTTGTCCAAGGCCTCGCTGCCCCCCGAGTCGTTGCTCCCCTCAGGGGAGGTGGGAGAACTCCACTCGTTGGAGGTAATGGTGCCAGCTAGAAACTCCAAGGTGCCACGCGGAGGAGCAGACTCAGAACCTGCAAAGGCAAAGCACATCCCACCGGGAAGGTTAGAAACCCTCCTGGCTGGGAAAAGGCAGATACTAAAGCAAAAAAAGTTTTAAAAAATCTCAGTTAGGAGGGGTTTTACATCAAGTTTGTCTTAAATGATAACTCAGCCACATGCTGGGTTTTTATTTACATTGAGATGAAAACATATTCTACAAATCCTTCTGATTAACTGCCTGCTCCAATCTCTCTTCAGTTCATTAACTCTGTCACTTCCCAGTTCTCCTCAGAGGGTTCTTCTCGTGTTTTTATCTCCTTTACTTCTTTCTCCCTGGACTGTCATTATCCGTGTAACTGTTATTTAACTTTCTGAAGCACACATAGAGGGATTCAGTCTGTGTGAAAGACTATGCAAAATAAAGCAGTGATGAATTATCCAGTCATCACTGAGCACTGGGGTTGAAATTTTCTTAGATACTGTTTCACTGGATCAGAGTTAGTGATTGGTGTCACTTCTAACACTGACATTTCTTCTCAAGGATCAGCTGTGCTTTTGAAAAGCCATTCCTGGACCCAGGCAGTGTAATGCAGTGTATTCCAAATCCCAGCACTGTATCCTGGCAGAAGCAGAAGGCACCATGAGTACAGGGATGACAGCACCAGGTTGCAGGTCAAGAACCAAGGTGCTTAGCCCTGTTACTACTCATCTTCAGAACGACTTTGGGCAAATTCCTTCAGTTTCCCCTGCCTCTCTGCTCCCTCATCACTTACTAGTCTCAGGCTACTAGATTTGCCATTGGGCAGGAGGAGAAATTGGTTTCTCATTGAACCTAAGCAGGCAGCTGCTAGCTCTTGGAAACTACAATAAATTATAGTCTCCTTATAAATGCCTACAGGAGAGGCTGAAGCCTTTGAGTGGAGCTGCTGCAACACTCATTGAGAAATCGACTTCAGACCACACAGACACTTCCAGCCAACCAGGCAGGAGACAAATGGCTTCTAAAGACACAGATCGTTCTTCTGCCTTAATCCCAAAGCTGTTTGTTTATCATTTTAATAGCTTTGTTATCTGGGCTACAAAGAATATTCACAAGCCAGCATTTGAGAATCCAGCCAGAGTTCAAAACTTCCCTCTCTATCACCACATTGAGCTGGGTAGCAATGAAAATCAGAATAAGGACTTTTTTCCAAGGGCAACAGAATCATCAAATCTGCACTGAACATGAGTAAGGAGGAAGGTTTGACATGACAACTCTCTAGCTCAGAAATATCACAGTGAAAATGTAAAGGGGAACAGAGGAGAAATTTGGGGGTGTGAAATTTGGGAGAAATATGTCAAAAACCAGTTATAAAAAAAAAATGCATGCAGTTATGCCATGCCCTAGTTGATACAGGGGGAAAGTAGTCCATTCATTCAACCTCAGAACTTCAAAAATTCAGGGCTCATAGCATCAGAAACTTTTCTGACAAACTTTTTTCGAGTCTTTCTTTAGTTTCTTATCTCTTTGGATTTTGTGTTTTTAAGATCTTCTCCAAGATCATAATGACCAGATTTTTTTTTTTTAATAAAAGCTGAAATTCTTTAGGAAATTTAACATTTCAAAACCTGAAGTTGTAAAGATATAACAATACTGGCTCTCAGAAGGTTTTGCTTCTCCTTAATGATTTTAGACAGCAGCAGATACATATTTTACATCTCCAAAACCCACCAAAAGCTAAGGAAACAAACAAGTAAGACAATACTGTGCCTTTGACTAATTTCAATATAGACTATATAAGTTAGACAAATAATGTGCAGTGTTTTAACAAATGGTTCACAAAGACACTTAGAAAACCCAGTATATGACTTATTTCCTGTGAGAGTATTTGAAACACATAAATCACTAGAATGGCCTACCACTGCCCATCCATCCACTTCAGCACCTACATGAGATTATTTTCACCCTCTTGATCTATGGTGTACAGTTTCAGAGCTTTAATGAACATGGAAAGAAATAATAAAATGGGAGGTGAGAGAGGCAGAAAGGGGAACACACACTTGGCTTTTATCCACTGGGGCAGACATCCCACGCACCCTGTGAATGGCACCAAGCTGGCAATGTGACTTTAAGAGACCCTGAAATGAAGGGTAACAGCTGATTCCCTCAACAAACATTCCCCCTTTCACTGACAGACGTTAATAAAAAAATACACGGGCATTTAAGAGATTGTCCTGCTGGGGAATCAGTGTAAGCTTTCCTCAGGGAGACACTTGACAGGGAAAGAGAAGTTACCTGTTCCAAATCTTCCTTTAATATTTCCCCAAGCACCCCTAGTCCCTGGAGGCTCTGCAGACCCTCCTGTAGTTAACACACATTAAAATATCCACAAACACAAGGCCCAGGCTGGTTTTAACTTGTGATGACAGGCTGAAAAACAGAGGGTTCAGAACGAAACCCAAGGTGTGGCAGCAAGTGTATTCATCATCCCACTTGCACTGGGAGCTGCAAACCTCGCATGAGCCAGCAGGCTTCACACCAAGTGAAAACATCTCCAACTGCTCAACTACAGGACTCCCAAAGCCACAGTCGCTGGAAGTTACGGCTCTGCTGTCAAGCCAAATCCCCCTAGCAATGCACACAGGCAAAGTCATCTCCTAGGGAATGAAGGACCATCGTGACCATAAAAAGCATCTACTTTGAATCCGGTTATTTTCATCTCCTTAGAGTCCATGCTGACACAGGGGAATACCTAGCAGATGATTTCATCATGGCACACTCTTAAGTTGAAACTAAATAAATATATCTGAAGCATAACTCTCCTCCCCCCACCACACTCACACCCTGGGAGCTGTTGCCTGATCATTTCGTGTTTTACAAGGCTCGGCATCTGCACTAAGTGCTTTTGGTGACACGGGAAAATCTAGGTCCATTCTAATGTAAGCTCCAGAAAAACTGGAGGAGAAAACTTGTCCTGTTCAGTGCAGGGTCAACTCTCCACACTCTTCTCCAAACCTTAAAGAAAAGTTGCACCGACTTGAGCAGATGTCATTTGTACGCTAGGAGAAGTACACAAAGCAAGAGACAGAATATGTGAACTTTCTCTCATGCTGGCGTAAATCAAGGGAGATGTGGAACATAATAGCAGTGACTGAAGAAATTACATAAATCTTAAAGTGACCAGACATTTTTTTAATGCTTCTTACTTTTTGTGTCTTGCCCAGCAATGTTAGTTTTATCTCAAGCTACAGCTAGGTCAGCAAGAACCAAAATGTGCTATTGTGGTCAATCCCAACTTTTCTACACTTTGGGTCCTGATTCTGCTTTCCCTTCTTCATACTAAAGCTATTCCTGATGGATGACAAAAAATGGGGAAACGTACAGACTATAAAATCAAGGATGTTTGACCACCTCCAGCTAAAACCTCTGTAAAAACTCAGATTACAGAGCACACTAGCAAAAATTTTCCTTCTATTTAATAATTTCTGAAGAAATTCCATAGAAATGGCCATGGAAATCCTTCTAACTCTATGCCTCTAGATCAGTAAGATGTCAAAGGCTAAAAAGGCCAGCAAAGTTTTCTTAAATAACGTTGCTTAACTAGTCAGCTCCATGTGCAGTCCCAGGCAATAGTCTGTGTCAGATGCAACAGACAGTAATTCAGGGAGCCCTGGCTGGGTGCTATCTGATCTGTTGGTCTCTGCTTTGGCTGAACACTTTCAAGCCTTCTGCTTCCTGCACTGTTGATCTGACCTCGGTGGTGGCCAAGATGACCACTCATTAAACTAAGCAAAGCAAACTAAAAAGAAGGTGAGGGCTAAACCCTGTAGTAAATTACTTTATTAGGGTGGCAAAGTGGAAAACTGGCAATAAAATCACTTCCCATTGAATGAGCAATCAGGTGAAAAACAGGATTTTTCAGAAAGAAGAGAAAGTTGAATGTCTTATTTATAAGAAAAGTTTCAATAATATTCATTAGTAACTTCTTTAACAAAATGCAGATGCTTCAGTTAGCATCTACTTTCCATTTGCTTCTGTCTTCCATTCAATAGTAACTACATGAATACAGCCTGGTAATTTTAATGCTGATTTGTATTACTGAGTGTGCTAATACTACACTAAATATCTTAGTACTTGTTAATTTTTTTTTTAGAGTTCTGCCTGTGGAAGAGTTTGTAATCACAAAGCTTTCTTCTGATGTGGAGGGAATTTGATTCCCAAAGCACTAAACAGACATCCCAGCCATGCTCAGACAATTCCTGTCCCATCTGAATTCCCTCACCAGGCACAGTTCTTAGGAACAGAGTAGTCAGAGGATGTTGTCTCATAATCATAATAGCAAGTTTCACCAGAGGTCACAGGGCTTGGTGTTTGTTCTCTTGGGATTCCTTCAGCCTGAACTTCTGCCTCACTCCTTGGCTTTTGTACGTCTGCAATTGTACCTTACAGCTTTCTTTATTCTGATCTCACTCTTACTTTACTGAGAGATGGTTAACTATCTTTCTTTGTAGGGTCCAGTCATGGGTTCTCTCCCAGGTTCAAAGACACAAGGCCTCTCAGAGCACATCCACCTCCTCACCACAGTATCTCTTATCTTCCTTCCTAATGCTTCCTTCTGTACAAATACTGATCTTACTCACTCTTGTTCCCTGTTTTTCTTTCTGCCATGGTCATTTCTTAATGAGTCACTCACAAAGCAAAACCATGAAGAAAACACAAAAATCTTTCAGCTCCAGCAGCTTTGGCTTAAGTGTTCCAATTCTGATAATTTCAACACTAACCCTCTTTCCTTTCATACATGGTTTCTCATTGAGATTCCGAGATCCTGCAGGGCTAGACAGCTGCCGAGAGCCCTTCAGCAAGATCTCATTGACAGGGAGCACATCTTTAAACAGACTCTACAGTCTGACACATCTGCTTTCTAATATTAATCCCTCAGTCATTACTGTTGGTAACAGCTCCCTCTTAAGTGTTTGTGGCAGCTGCTCAACACAAAATCATACTTTCCTGAGGATCTGAAAAATTGCGGCCAGCTGCCTCCAGTTGTTCAGTTTTCTTAGACCTGCTCTGTCCAAGCGACTCCCCCCCACTCCACGGCCACCCCCTTTCCCTGCTGGAATGGAGCAGAACACAAGAACAGAGAGGTCCCCCCCATCCACTCACCGCTGCCAGGTGGGAGCCCTGGCCAGCACGGCCCTGTGCAGCCTGACAGGAGCTCCCACTCCTGCTCCGGAGCCAGCTGCACCCCGAGAAAGCCGCTGTGTTTTACCGAGAACATCCCTTCACCCTCGGCCTCCTTCCCTGGAACTGCAGGCCGTGGTGGCAGGGATTGCTTCACCTCTACAAGTACTCCTTGGTGTCATTGAAATGCAAACAAACCCAAACAATTCCGGTATTCACTACCTTCGTAAGGTGAGCCAAGTACTGCTGCTGTAGGGGATTCGAACCACGACAGTTTCATATCTGATCAGCAATCAGAGAATTAAAAAAAACAAAAAAATCTGTTCGGCCATAACAGATGATACCCTGCTGTTCAAACTATAGAGTTTATTATATATATATAACAATAAAAAAACCTGGAAACAGGAGCAACCAGCCACTTACTCCCATCTAGAACACCTAGCAAATGAACTTACACAACGCAGTGACACAAGGAAATTTGGGTTTAGGGAAGCAACAGTCTGGAATACTAAGAAACCTATTGCTCAAGGTACAAGGTGGAAGATAGCATTCCAACTTACCAGAGGAAGAAGACTGGGAAATTCTATAGGACACTACAAGAAAAGCTTAGTTCCTCTGAAAGAGAAAAATGAGTGCAATCAGTAGATGAGTAGCTCCCAAATGGTGCAACTCAAAGACTGCAGGAAAAACATACTGGAAAGGGAAAAGGTGGGAAAGCAGGTACTCAACGATAAACAAGATTTGTCAAAGCTCACAGACAAAAGAGGACAAAAATCGTGGACATGTTTATAAGGTCTCTACAGAAAAAAATAAAGATGCAACTGAAGCAAGACCAGCTGGCTCTGAACTGTACCTGGGAAGGTAACAGCACTTCTGCAGCACCAGACAGCAACCAGTTCCTCAAGCTCCTAAGGAGCCACACTCCCGTCATTAAACCAACCTGGAGACAGTGGAGATGGGTGGGTGCAGTTCACTGGGCCTCTTGAGAGGGCTTCACTCAAACACCCCAGAACAGCCTAGCCAGGGGCTGAGCCTGGCTGTCATCTCTCTTTTTGCCCCGGGCCTCCTCCAATCCTGAGTAATGCTGGCTATTCCCAGTGAATAGCCCAATCCACCCAGGACAGCAGAGTCCTATGGCTGCATAATCACATGAATAAAACCAGTTAAGGTAAGTGTTACTGGCTGTAGAGGATGCAAAAGCTCTTAACTAGTAGCAATGCCCAGCAAGGAGTAAAGAACCGAGATTTGCCTCTCTGTATTGGGCAAGGTAATACAGTCATTAGATCCACAGGCAGCACGGTGAGATTTTTGTCTCGGTCTCAACACTGAATGAGACTGGTTTACAAAGGAACAAACACTACTAGCCTCAGATCATATCCAACAGGAGGCTGGGCTCCAGCTGAACGGCTGTCACACTGCCTAACACAAAATCAAGCTTGGTTTGTTTGCTACACCGAAACTGCCTGCAGCAGCTGCTGTTCAAAAGGCACCTGACTTCCCGAGCAAAGCAAAACAACTCTTAAATGATTGCAGTAGCTAGCTCTGGCTGAAACAGAGAGAGGATGTAGCGTCCAGCAGAGTGGTATAAATCAAAGCAAGGAGAGAGGAGAACTTGTATCAGTGCAGCCCTGGATAATGCGGTCAAACAGGATGTGATGAGATAAGGCTGTGTGTGGCCTTGCTCACCGTCCAATCAGTTACATTTGAGATAAAGGAAACAGAGCACAGAGCCTTGCTGCCCCCGAAGGAGGGGAGAAAAAATCCCCCACAACCCAACAACAAAACCAAAGGCCAGCTCTGAGCCCACTAGTCTAGGGGTGGGTGGCCAGCTTGGGCATCGATCCTGAGCAATGGGCAGCTCATGCCCAGCTCCCACGTACAGGCCACACCACACGGCCACCAGCCTGGGACTGACAAAATGACCACCGGGTGATTTATGTCTCAGCTGGGAGAGAAAAACGAGCCAGCAAGGGCAGCAGAGATTGACACTGCCAGGTTGTGCTGGGATTGAGCCACGCACTGGGCTGGCCCCAGCTCTCAAAGGAACAGTGGAATTCCTGGGGAGTCACTGTTATCTCCCATGTGGGAACTGTTCCCAGAGCTCCCATTCTCCCTGACTTTCCAAGACATGTGGCATGTGTTTCACAGCTTCCCAAACAGATGAAGGTTGTGGCAGGGTGAAAATGGTTAGTCACCCTCGTGCTAGCAGCAGCACTCACCAGGAGTCATTCTCCCTGGAGCTGGTTAGAAAGCAAGGAACCGGGAGGGAGTCAAATAATCACATCCCTTTTCTATCACTGAAGCCAGTGACAGCTACCAGGAAAATTGTAACTGTCCCTTTATGTACAGACAAGTGTAGATACTGACTGACTAAAATGACTTGAGAATTACCAAATCAAGATAGAGACAGAAATAAATTAAGCTGAGCATTTTACCAAAGAGTATTATTCACTTAATTATTAAAGGATAGGGAACATTCAATAGCAACCTAATAAAACCTTGCTCCTAAACATGCCAAAACTCAGTTGTCCTGAAAATCTCACCAATGGGCTCAAAAGTCCCCTTTTTACCTGTGGAAGAAAATAGAGCATAAAGATGTAAGTGAACCACCCAACGGAAAAATCAGAAGAAGGTTAAAATCTAGACAAGAACTTCAAGGCAAGAAAAGGTTAACTTTAAAAGTGATTTGCAATTGCAAGCGGTAACTTCAGAGGGTGTTTAACACTGTCTGGAAATAAAGCATCTTTTAAGGGTTTGCTGACAAGTAACATGAAGCTGAGCTAATGTCCGCTTTATGGTATCAAAATCAAATTCTTATTTCCTAATCCTGCCTCCTGCTCATGACATCTTTCTGTCTCTTGTCTAGAACTCAAAGATAGGTGTTCCAGCAAAGCCTCACAACTGTGACATACTTAGCTTCCCATGACACTAATGGCAGAACTGAACACAAGCTCAGACAAGAGACAGATGTTTGCCAATCTCACCCAAAGCAGTGAAAATGTTTAGCTCCAAAACTATGGTCAGTCTCCAAGAAAAGAAATAGCTGAACCTGGGCTAAGAGACTTAAAGGGAATAGACAGACAGTGATCACACAAGCCATGAATGCAGTCAAATTTCCCCTTCTGTGGTGCTGGCAGGTGGTCTGTGTTGTGGGCATGACCTGTGTGGTCAGGACTAAGCCCTCTACTAAAGGCTCGAGACAAATGCAAATCCCTAACAGGCAGAACAGGTATATAAAATGAGACCAATCCTCAGTGCTCTTTTGACTTTTCCTCCTTCAGTCAACTAATTGCACATGTGCTTTGATTTTAGCAGTACTCAGGCATGAGTTTAAAGGGGGTTGATGCTTGTCATAAAGCAATACCCTAGTAAAGAACAGCCACGATGAAACACCTGCATCACATGAATGAACCCTACCCATGACTACCAATCCAACTCACTCTCCTGGGGTATTCAGACACCACCCCAGCTCATTTTTGGAGTACACACTCCATCTGGATCATGCAGCAGGTCAACGTTCACTGCTTACATTCAGTTCTTAAGGCTGACACTGGGGAAAGTCAACCTTTCTGTAAAACAGTGTGAAATTTCCTAGCAAACACACACCAGGCATTTTTGCCGGATTCCAGTGCTCCTACCAGGTTGATACGTGAGACTGTAAAACCACCCTCAACTCCACTATAATTTTGAGTTCAGAACTCTTTCCTCTCTCTAAATGTGGCATAAACATGCCATCATCTCCAGCCTGCTGAACACAGAGAGATTTCATAGAAAGCAAATTAAAATCATAAGAATCTGTAATTACAACCACAACCCTCAAACAGGAATCAGCAAAAAAAGTGAAAAACTGAAAAACAAACTTGTCCCCAGATATTACAGGAAAGCATGAACCTTCTGATTTATCTCCTTGCCCTTCCAGACCCTTCTTACCAGGAAGGTCAACAGGTTATATACCTTCTGCTGGATTAATCTACAGGAGAACAAGGGCAGCTAGCCAAGCAAAACCAGATTCTTAAAGGGATACAGCCAACCACAGACTGCTACAGGTTTTAAAGCATCTTCTTACAAATAAAACCTGTGACCAAGAGCAGTGGAAAAAGATGCTGCTACCCTATTTTTCAGTTCACATACTGGATGGATAAAAGCAGAGATTTACATGTTCCACCTGCACAGTTATTTTCTTCTGATCACACAGATCCTTCACAAACAAATGGGCAGAGAAATAAATAGAATTTTATTGTTTTATTTTCATAAAGACAATTCAAAGAGCAGTGAGTGTGCTTGGATATAATCTCCTTACACGAACCTCTCTTTTACACCTTTTTTTGCCCCCTAAGCTGACGAGACTTTCAAACCAAGAGATTTGCCTAAGTGCTGCTAGTTTGGTACAAATGAGCTTTATTTCAATGACCAACAGAGATGCATGATCAGGTAAAATGAACTTAGGACACTTTAACAGATCCTCCCTTTCCATTTCAGTATACACCTGCTCCATGTTCTCTTGACATTTCCTCCTTAGCTCAAGCACTCCAGGTTACAAGAGATTACACTTTGCCTGGACATCTGTCATTAATGGTTACCATACTGTTGGAAGGCAGGCACCTTGAGGGCTATGGTGATTTATTTTCTCTTTGGCAATAGCAAAGCAGACCTTTTGAAGGCTTGCACCCAGGCTCTGAAAGCCACTGGCACTCATGCCTCAGAAATACAGGAGTGTAAAACACCTACCCTTTGGCAATCACATTCTAACAAAGGTAAGAACAAGGTAATTATAAACCTACAAAAGAACAGAAAAACAGAGCCAATGACTCAGCCAGTAGCACCAGGAACTGGAAAACCTGCCCCTCCCTAGCAGGAAAACGTCTAATTCATATGGTGTTAAAAACAAAGGGGAGTGACTGCATCATCTCCAGAAAAAGGAGGACCCAAGCGGCAGGAACAATAAAACCAAAAAACTACCAAACCCTCCCCCAGCCCCAAAAAACCCCAAAAACTCAAAACACCACGTCCTACCCCTAAAAATTTCTCTAATAATCTAGTCTCAGATCTTGTCATGAGCTCCATGCATGCCAACTCGTGGCTTTTTTACAAGGCTCTACAAAGAACATGCCAGGCATCTATTTAGCATGGCTGTTGGCAGAAGCTGGAGAGAGAGGAGCATCCGTTACTGTAAATCCTAATAAACTTTATTGCTCCTCAAAGGAAGATAGAAATGCTGTGAAGGTAGAGAATGAAAAGAACAGCGAAGTAAGTTTAGATTTAGATTTAAAATAGCATTTGTTACTCTCTACGGAAATCACAGCTAAAAATTACTTCAGATTGGCTTTGGAGAGCAGTGATCATATTATCAGAAAATTAACTAATGGCTTCAAAACATGCATAATGATATATATGACACACAAGCAGAACCAACAGATACAGGGGGCATCTACTGGGTTGTGTCGGGATCTTTGCTGGTCCAGTTGTTTTTGACATCTTTAATTAAAGATCTCAGACTGACTCAAGGTAATGTTAATGAAACTTGCTGGTGATACAGAATGAAGTTTACAAACACCAGTGGGTGGAAACAGCTCAAAGGGTGTTAGTATAAAAAAGAAAACGAAAGAAGCAGGGGAGACAA
The DNA here is from genome assembly GCA_024734555.1 of Trochalopteron elliotii. Lineage (NCBI taxonomy): Eukaryota > Metazoa > Chordata > Aves > Passeriformes > Leiothrichidae > Trochalopteron > Trochalopteron elliotii. The sequence continues at coordinate 434,735 of JANPWX010000558.1, forward strand.
ATAGGACTATGTAAAAAGTAACGCAAAGAAAACCCAGAGATAAAATCGAGGACAAAGCCCTGCCCAGGAGCGGGACCTAAAGGCAGGCAAGAGTAAGAATGCTCAACAAATGAGAGAGTTGTCTGCAAAGCAAATGCTTCTGCTGCAAAATGACCAATGTGACTAATCTGCCTGGGCTCAGATATCACTTCAGGCAATGAAGAGAGATGAATCACTCCAACTCGTGGAATATTGGATCTCATTCTGACAAAGAAACACAGATAAACTGAAGAAAGTGAAAAGCATAAAAAACCTCCAATAATTAAACCTAGAAAATTGAAAAATATTATTATTATACCCTCATTAGTAGCTTGTAAGAACTTAGAAGATGCAAATGCAGAGAGAAATAATAACCAATCATTTCAGAGAAATACACACCAAGGCAAAAACTGCTGCAGTAAAGAAAACTTTTCTAATGCATACTGGGTGATGAAAAACTTGCCCAAGAAAACTTATACATAGCACGGGGAAGTGGGAGGGAAGAACTGAACCAAACTAAACCCCAAACCTAACACATGAACAAAAGACAAACATGAGCTATAGGAAAAGTATAATAGATCTTTAAAAAAGGTTATACAAAATTTTCACATTCTTAAGATACAGTCATTGTCAGATAAAAAAGAAAATTGTTTTGCTGTCACAGGAGCTACTCCAGACATGGTTCAAGAGACTACTTAAGGTGGGGAAAAATAGCAATATTGTTAAGAAAATGTCCCCATTATTCTCCTCCTAGTCTTTGCACCCCCTCCTCCAGACACACCAGCACATGATGAACTTATGTTTATCACACCACATATGATTAACTTGACTGGAGAACGAACAGATGTGGCTGAAAACGAACTTGCTAAAAGCGAGTGTTACTTTTCCTGTGGATCAGCCCCGGGGCAGTGAACAGCAGTGCCAGTGTCCCTGCCCGTGACAAAGCACAGAGCTGTGACAAGTAAGGAAATGGGCACTTTGAGGCCCTGGGGACAGGTCCACAACAGTGGCAGCCTCAGCTCTTTGCGGACCCACGCTTTGGCTTACACTGGGATGGAACCAAGAGCTGAAAGATATAGAAAAGGACACATACACCACGGCAGGAAAGCTGGGAATTGCAAACAGAGATGAAAGCTGCATCTCTTAGAAACTTTTCAGCAACCCTCTCAAAACTCTACTTACTGTATTTGAAATCTGTGAAACTAATACCTGAGTAAGAAAACCAACAGCAACAGACGGTAAGCCACAGACGGGAGAGGGTGCCATGAACCCCTTTTTCTCTTTAAAGCTTAGCAGTACTATTTTCATACCATTTTCCCACAGATGTTCTTTAATACAGCAACACTGAAATGCTTATCACAATAATAGCCTAAAATACTACAGAACCATCGGTAGCATTAATCTCAAAATCCAAAAGAAGTGGCAGGATCCAAGACAGTGGAGAAATTCCTGGTAACCATTCCCATGCACAGTTATTTGCTTCCAGGATCACCTTCAGCAGGACATAAACAATGAGCTGATAGCCCAGTTTAGAGATTGATAAGGCTGTTGCATGCTCAAGTTTGAGGGAGCCATTCCTCCTGGGATTTAGGAAAACCTGAAAAAGGTGACTGCACCCACTGCAAAAAAACCTGAAAAGGTGACGGGCTGTCCTTCACTCTGGCAACCCAAGCTCCAGAGAAAACCACAGAGTCCCTCAGCATCCAACAGCCCTAATAAAGAAGTCGTTCTGTATTTACTACAGGACGATCCCAGGCTATGAGAACAAGCCAGCGAAACCAAAAGGCTTTAATTGCACAGGTGACTGTACAGCAGCATCAGCCCAGCCCCGGCACTCGCTAAGTCCCCGCTCTGCTTTCCCCCTTGTTCTGCTCCTCTCGCTCCTCCCCGTTACTCTCTGCCCTGTCCTGCTGCCCACTTCCTTCCGCGGGAGAACAATAAAACCTCTCTCATCTACCCAGACAGATGGACAGACAGGTGAACGAGTGCTCTGCTCACTCTGCACACAGACACCGCAGTCGGGTCCGGGGATTGCCCGACCTGTCCCCAGTAACAGTTATTTACAGTTATAAAGAGAAAAATAAAACCAATCCCTAAATCTCCTTTCCTCCTACTCATTCCCCTGCACTTGAAAAGTATTTTGCGTTGTTTATTTGTAGAGGAGTCGCAGAACCCAACTCTTAAGGTTAGAAAGTAACACGCGTGTAAGTCCAGGTTAAACAAAAACAAAGTTGGTAATTAATTGTGGTTAGTTCTGAGGTTTTGTTTTTGTTAGGGTTTTTTTTAACACATGTGATCGTTCATTATAAAACACTTTATAGAAGTCCTTAAAACATGTAGAGTTACACTTCTTCCCTCTACTGCAAAAACAGCCCCATCCTTAGCATCCCATGCAAGAAATTGTTTAAACGGAATTATCTGCATAAGATAAAAGATTACTCCGGAAAGCTTTCTGTTTGTTTTTTTTGTGTGTGTGTGCTTGGTTTGTTTGGGGTTTCTCTAATCCTTTCCTGTGGCATGCCACCAAAACTCAAGCCTAACTTCAGAATAACTGAACTGGGAAAACATTCCCTCATCTTTTGGTAAGTGTCCTGCAACAACCTACATACCTTCTCACAGACAGGCTTTTTTATTAATTTTTTTGTTCTGTTTTTCCCCCCCAAAATCACCTTCTATAATTTACATCAAAATTTACTACATTAAGTACTCGTCCTCCTTTCCACCCTCCCCAAGCGCATCTCTACGAATAGTACAGAAACCTCTTTTTTTTTTTTTCTCCTCTCCCCATTAACGCTGCAGTTTTCAGCCACCGAGTTCCCGAAGTGGCAGCGTCGGCAGCCCCTTCCCGGCGGGGGAAGCCGCCGGAGGCTCCATTGAGGATGTTCCCATCGCTTCCTTTGTACGCCTGTGCCTCGCCTGTCGCACACGAGCGGCTCCGCACCCTCCCTCCCTTCCAGCCCGTCTCCCGCAGGCACCCGCGCCCCTCCGCCCCGCTCCAAAGCCATCGCGGAACGGCGCGTCCTGACCTGAGCGAGGCGAGAGCGGCTGCTGTTCAGCAGGGGCCGCGGGGACCGGCTTCAAATCCTCCTTCAGCTCCAGGACTTTCTGCCAAGAGAGCACCGAGCGCTGTTAGTGCGCGCCTGTCCCTCGCTCCCGCCCGATCCCCACCCCCGATCCCGCAGGGGTGGGAGCGGGGGCTGGGACAGGGGAGAGGGTGGGTCAGCCTCCCCCTCAGCATCATCGCCGCCGCCAAGTCGCAAAGAAAAAGTTGGCGAGGAGCGGCTCCGGGGTGGGCCCGCCGGGCTCCCCCTTGCCGGTCCCGCGGCGGCGGGGAGAGGCGAACAATGCCGGGCCGGGCGGGTGGCCGGGAGGGGATGGAATGGATGGGATGGAATGGAACGGGATGGCAGCGGGGGGGCGGCCGGGCCGGCCGGAGCGGAGGCACAAAGCGCACACTCACCTGAGGAGCGCGGCCGGCGGGACGGCGAGCCCGGGCGGCGGCG
>JANPWX010000558.1:438653-473802 GCA_024734555.1 Trochalopteron elliotii
GCCCGGTGCTTTCCCTGGGGCGATAGGCCAAGAGCCCGTGAGGGGGCTCCGGCCCCGGGGACACCCCTGTGCCTCCCGGGCAGGGACGCCGCGGCTCCCGGGCTCCCCCCTGCGCGTCGGGCGCTGCCCGGCGGCTGCGGATCCCCTCAGAGACCGGCCGTGATTCCGACCCAGCACCGCGGAGCCGCTGCGAAACAACAGAGCAGCTCCACACGACAGCAGTGTACTCGCCCGCCCACCCGCAAAGCGTGGGCTCCCCGTGGCTTTTCTCAGTCTCCCGTCGGAGTTGCTCCTTTCTTACCTGTTCATACAAGGAACGCCAGCGTGCTGCGCTAGAAAATGCTGATATGAGACCGAGAATCGCACTAGGGTTGGAAAGCCACATCCCCAAAACAACAGCAGTAGGAAACCAGCGAGTTTAGTAAATGTAACTACATCGTGGCAGCAGCTCGGGGAATGCAGCTACATCAGCAAACCAAACTTTTCCGTGGCTCCAGCAGGTGATTTTGTTACAGATGGCTGGTGTGCACGTAATTACCTGTATGAGTTACAACATGGTTGGCTTTCTTTAAAACTTCAGCATATTGAAGAAAGTGAGGTCTTTTGTAAGAACTCAAAGCTTAAAAAGTTCCTAACTTTCAAATTGCAGTGAAAATTGCAGAGACCAGGAAACAAGTCTTAAATGTGTCCTAAGGTCTCAGAAACCAGATGGCAAAACCCATCAATTTCATAAAAATAAGGTTTTCTGATACAACCGTAGGAATGAAGAGTATATAAAACATAAAGAAGATGATGTCACAAAATTAAGTTAAAAGATTTTGGTAGGGGGGTGTTTTGCTGGTTTTTTTTTTTTATATAAAGCCCTGTTATGAATTAATTTAGTCGCTGTTTCTATTAAGCTATATGTATTTAAAAAAAAACCCTATGTATATGAAAGGTAATTCACTTCTCATCACATATATTGAGTGGGAATTCTAGGCCAGGTCTCATTAATTATGTGACTAACATTGTTTTGCTGCCATTTCCTTGCCAAATCAACACAGCTCAAAGAGAAGGAATTGAAACCTATTCCTTCCTGTGAATCATCACACAAATTGTTTGCAGGACTTCAGTCAATTGCAGATGGAAACTCGCTCAGGAGAATACAGGTTTTTTAGTGGTGGGGTGTTTGGATTTTTTACTGGAGCTAATGCAGAGCCAAACGATTCTGCTTAGAACAGAAAGCTGAGAGGGTTGGCCAAACTTATCAGACTAATTCCCCAACCCTATTTGTACTCTATGAGAATTATGTTCTTATGCAGTTTTTAAAATAAAGCCCTTTCCCCCCCCCAGTAAATTAGTATTACTTTCCCTATAATAAATAAATGGCTCAATTCAATTAAGCTTTTAAAAAAATTCCTTTGTTTTCACCAAAATCTTCAGCTGTTTTGTTGCAGTGTCTGCAATGGGTTGCCTTGTGTGGAGATTTTAATTGAATCAGATTAAATGATCAAAAATTCCAGCCTCTGGAATATATTCACCCATTTATATATTCTTTAAATTGAATGTTAAATTACCAGAGCAGGTTATGGGTTACCATAGGCTTCACCTTAAAGCGGGTTGGTGAAGTTAGTTTGCTTCTGGATTTTTCTCCCATTCTGGAACAAAATCAAGCAACCTCCAGTTTCCAGTGAAGAAATAACAATTCAATATAGAGCACCTTAAGGGATGCAATGAGAAAACAAAAACTATACAGTGCACAGTTCAAAAGATACAAGAGTTACCACTGGTACAGGATCTCTGCCTTCTTTCCTGGCAGGGCTTTCAATTGTTGCCTCGGGAGCTGGCTGTTTTCCTTGTTAGTAAGGGAGTCCTTACACATCAGAGTTGCTTTTCCACCTTTTTTCAAAGCTGTACACTGGGCCAAATGTCTTGGCCCTAGGATTACTTAAGGGACTTCCTTAGTTCTGAACTAGTTCTAAACTGCAGTTAGGTACAACAGTTTGTTCCTGTGCCAAAAATGGGATTCCTGACTCTGCTGAAGAAGGAATCTGTCCATAGTTTCACAGGACTACACACAAACCCATAACTCAACTTGTAAATCACAGGGAAGGGTTTGCTTGTTTTCTGTACCAGGAACAGGAAACCTAATTCAATATCAACTGAGAGATTTACAGAGCTGTTAATCCCAGCAAGTAGAGGAGCACACTAAGTGAAGTATAATAATTATCCTAACAGCAACAAAGGCTCCTGTCCTACTGCTACCAAATTCAGCAGCAAAACTTGAGTGAGACTCAGCCCCAAAAGAGCAAGAAATCATTCAGTGTCTTTTATGTTTGTAAGCCCAAGAGCCTATAGCAGCCTAAGAGCCATTTCCAAAGGCTAGACCTGCCTTTAGGATTCCAATGTAACCATTTAATATGTTTCTTTAAAATCTCTCTGGGATTTCAAGCATATTGCATTTCCATGTATGCAACTATTATTACTGCGTTAAGAACAAATACCCAATCATGTTTCCCACTTAATTTTCTCTCCCCTCTAAGACTAACTTGGCTCAGATGGAAATAGTGGGGAAAACAGAGGTACTTGAAGAATAGGGCTTGCATGTAGAGAGCTGTGCCAGTTTCTGATTATCAGATCCATCTCCTCTTATTGAGGTTCATACATCTCTCAGTGGAAATAGGAAAATATAACCTATTTTGATGCTTTGATTTTGATGATTTTGAAATATAACCTAAATTGATGTTCTTCCTAGCCTTGTACAACTTCAGTAACCTGATTCAGAAAAAATATGTTAATGTACTTCCACAGTTGAATGGGTTCAGATGGAAGGCAGGAAAATGCAGTAAGAATCATCTCAAATGGCCTAGCTGGATGCTCAGAAAAACATTAAAAACATGGGGGAGAGAAATGGAACTAGCTTAATCAATCAAATAGAAACCAAGAACTATAGGGTAAGGCCCGATAATGGTGGGGGGGTAAAAGTGTTACAGAGACTACCCTTATATTTATTCCCAGATTTCTAAGTGTATGGGAAAAATACCCAACAGCACAAAGAAAGAGGACTGAGAATTACACAGGAGAAGAGGGAGTAAAAAGACAGATGATATTCAAGCAGATAGGAAGAAACTGAGGTAATACATCATAGAGAAGAAAAAAGGACACCTACAAGTAACAGCAAAATAAAAAAAAAATAATTCAGAATTAAAGACTTTTCAATATATAAATTAGTTTATTTTCACTTAAGGTACAAAAGTTAAGTACAATTAATGTAAAACAGTATCTGATAAAGACCACTGATTCAGTTTATCTGTCTGCATAATTTGACTGAGAGGCCATGACAGGATCATTTGATGTCAACAAATAGCTTGAAGAGTCACTGCTGACAAGGCTAATTAAGTAAAACAATGCTAAGTAAAAAGATGCTTTCTGGGCACACAGAAAATCATCTTGAATCAGAAATTAGCATCCTACCTTTCAGGTCACCTCAAAATAACATAAGGCAATTTCTTTCATACATTCCTAGTCATAAAAATAATCAGACAGGTCCACAAACTGACTTCCTTTCCTGGATAGGTAGAGTGAATGCAGAGCCATCAGCCAAGACTTCAGAAGGGCACAGCCTGCCAGGTCTCATCCTCAGCCTGATGAGCAGGAAGGCACAAAACAGATCCATCAGCATTCAAGTTCTCTTCACAGACTGCTTTTCTGATAAGATCATCTCAAGAAAATATCTCAGCCGCTACTGAAAAATGCATATCTAAAAGATATTAGAGCTGGACTTCTCAGCCTCAATTTATATTTTACAGTTAAATACAGTGTTTACTTTGTGATTACAATCATTATTCTTTCTGGCAATATCAGAAAACGTCTTCACAAAGTTTTGTTTATTTGAAAGCACAAGTGATATCTACCGCTGCAAAGACTCCAGAGACCAAAAGCAATGTGTCTGCTCTTTGCAGCTTGAAACAGAGTTAGTCTGCTGACAAGGACAATATCCAAAGCTGGAGAACACCTAGGTCTCGTCCCAGTAGAGGGACAGACTTCTCCAAACCATTGTGAATATGTGTAATAGGCAAGAAGCAGGCAAGACAGCAACTGTTCTCTACTTCAGTACACAGAAGATGTGTGCACTGAGGCCTCCAGGCCACACCGTGCTGCAATTCACTCTGGTGAGTTAAGGCCACATGAATCAAGTGTTCCATGCTGTGACACACAGTCTCCATACTGTACATCCAGTATTAAAAATGGAACATTGGAAGGACGCATTGCAAAGCCTTGTGGTACAATTACATTAAACTTACTGATCCCTTTGAAAATACCTGTAATCTCTTTTTGAGGTAACTCCTTATAGTCAGGTTAAGATTATTTATACAAAATCTACTTTAATATGTCATGCCTTGAGATAATCTCACGTTTAAAAAAAATAAAATTGGTCACAAACTTATACCTAAAAACATAGCAAATTTCATGAGCAATGGGGAAATTAAAAAATATTTCTCATCAGTTTACAGTCTAGATTCAACCAATCAGAACACTGTTTTTCAGAAGCAGTACTGTATATTGTTACAATACTATCTTCTGCCAAATTCAGCCAGATTTTATCATCTATTCAGTCTCATTTTTCACATGGTTAGAAGTAACAGAAGTAGCAATGAATATAATATCACCCACTGAAAAGGGAGTGTTTGAGATTTGATTGTTTTTCATTTGGTAAAACAACTGTCAAGGGATAGAGAGAAATTAAAATACTGAAAGGGAAGTGGAGTATCAGTCTTAGCAGACAATCATTCCACAGAGTAAAAGTGTTGTATTACACCCAATGTCTTATTCCAGCTGTTTCTTTTTTACTGAATTCATCTGATCAGGAACTCTTGAGTAGCATCATCTCCCAGGCCTTGTGGAAGCTTCAAGGTAAATGAACATTTAGCCACTTTTTCTAATCCTAGCTGCAAGGAGTTCCAATAAGTGGGCTTAGCCCACTCTCATGCAGCATCTGTAAACAAGGATTCTAAAATCAGAATCAACACCAATGACAGAAACATCACCTAGATTTCTTGTTCTTCCACAATCCATACAGAGGCTGCTCCCAAGGTGGTCTGCTGCCAACTCCCACAAGGCTCTGAAGGCTGGAATTGGTTTTCTAATAAGCCTGCAGAAGTCTGTCCTCCATTTCCCTTCCAATATTCTCTTCATTGCTACACCTGGAAATTCTACAAGATGCAGGGGTGGGAGTGAGTTCCATGTTTCATGTCTGTTGCCCCTCATTCACAGACCAATTTACTATCAAAGCTGGAGAGTCCAATAGCAAAGGCCTGAAGAGCACAGAGAGGGTAATTATAGTCCAGAGTGAACACATCTTCTGCCACACGACCAAACTGCATCACGATGTAGTCAGCTGGGGAGAAAAGACATTCAGAGGTGAACAATTTCACAGCGAAGGAAAAGAAAAAAATTAACAAACAACAAGAAGAAAAAGCCAAACAAAACCCAACCACAACCACCCCCACCACCATCTGCCAGTCCCAAATATATGTGGTTGGTGTATCCATCCTTTCCCACCAGAGTGGCCTTGAAATCTGTCCTCTAGAGTGACTGTGCTATTCTAGAGATTATTTTTCTTCTCAGACCCAAAGCTCAAACTGGTCTTCTGCTAGCCTGAAGGTGCTGTATTAAACCTTTTCTTTCACTTGAGGAAAGTTTCATTTGCCCCCTCTTTTGCTGCAGTTACAGGCAGTGGAGTCTGCATCCACCCCAGAAAAAAGGAGGCCTCATATAATTTTCCTGACAGCTCAGAAGTCCACAGTAATCCTGAGCTAGCTTCCTTTACCCAGCTTCCCTCCTCTAGGAAGGGTGTCCTATTCCTCCCAACCCTCATGAAATAAATTAGGTTGTCCCTGTTTAAGCAAGCCCCACACACTCTTCACAGACTCTTACGGTCATTGTCATGGACAATCTGGAAGTTCTTCACCGAGGCCTGAGTGACCCTCCCATGGAAGTTCAAAACATAGGATTGAGTATCATCATTCCAGACTGGAGCCTTGTTGTGCAACTCAATGAGGTTCTCTAAATTTTTGTTTTGCCATTTTGACAGCAGACCCTCATGCTCCTATTCAGAAGAAAGAAATATATTAATCAGATTTGGAATGGCTCTGCCTCTGAGTACCACCTCTCATGTGTGTACACTCTGTCACTTCATTCCCTGTTTAATGAAACACAATGACATCACTTAAACTCAGTCCTACTGAATACTTTCTGCAAGCACCAGGAAGACACTTTCCTAGATTCCCAGTCCAAGCATTCCTTCTCACTCAATAAAGTAAAAAGAGCGACAGGGAAGGAAGTGTGTGTACAGGAAAGGGAGCAATTCAGAGTCCACAGATAATTGCTATCCTGCTGGCATCAATCCTTTCTGAGTCTCATAATCTTTCTCTGATCCTGTTGTATCCAGTTTCCATTTCTAACATTCTAAACTTTGAAACAAAAGAAAATAATCTACAATTAACTGCACAGTGCCAGCCCCTGAGGTGCTTCAGTAGAAAGTCCAAAGGTTGCAGTAGAATGTAAGGTTAAATGTCATTCTATTGGGTCTAATGAGTGATGCACAGTATGAAAACCAAAGAGAAATAAAACCAAAGAGATACAGAGAGGAAGTAAAACAGCACATTAAATTTGACAAACAATGAATTACAAGAAGATTCAGGTTGTAGTGAAACATGACATACGATTTAATTTTAAAAGTTTTGCAAAAAATAAAATCCAAACTATATATGCTAAAACTGTGAAGAAAAGGAGTCCAAGCTTAAGCTACTAACAGGAAAGAATGCTCAGAAAACAACCTGTTGTGGAAGTCTGACTGATATGGCTATAGTATGTGCTTCAGTATTGTACAAAGATACCATAGCACATTTTTGAGGATAACCTAAATAAAACTTCCTATTCAGTTTAGTTACTTCTTAATTTTATCTTTATTTACCTTTTTAAAGATGCAAAACAAACCCCTGAGAACTGGCACCAACTAAGTGCATTTAGATTTAGGGGAGAAAAATAAAGACAGGGCCACAGAACCATTACTGTACTAATGGAAGAGATGGCAACACCAATTGAAAGACAATGAATAAATGACAGCTTCCAGATACATTTTTTCTGACAATTCACAAGAATTAAATCTCTTTTCTGGGCTCTCATGACTCTCAGTTTCCGTTCTTGAAGATTTTTTTCTCTGACCTCAGGAAATACACTCTTGTCCTACTCCTATCTACTCACAACATGGCTGCAAATACCATTTTTTAGCTTAAGACATCCACCACGCCTTTCAGTTGCTACCTCTTCTTTCTGCCTTTTGGTCTTCTGTCACCAAACATAACACCCACATTAAGGGAACCCAACAATTTTCATCACACCCCTTAACATACCTTCAGATACTGTTCTGTAAGCTTTTAGCTATGACACCTCTCATAACTATGAGAAATCCTCACTAAATAGTCACAACAAAAGTCCATCCTTCTCCTCATCCGTCCTTCTCCTTCAAGAATCCCCCTTTTCTGTTACTCCTACAAAAAGGCTAACAGCATTCTGATCAAAAATGTATTAATTCTCTTGCTATTGCACCAGCAGTACCTTATCTGTCTATTGCCTATCTGCTGCAATCCACATCCTGGCTAAGAACACGAGCTCCTGGGAGAAGCAAATGTGTCCTGTGTTCATCCAACCTTCAGCACCACAGGGTCCCACTGTTGAGGGCAGCTTGAAGGTGCAACAGCAACAAGGTAGAGATAAGGAAATCATATTTAGGCTAACCAAAGGACTCGTAAGGATATAAACTATTCAGAAAGCTACAGACTAGGTAGAAGGCAACACATTAATCAACACACTTAGGCAACATTGTATTCACTCTCCAGGAGTCTTGCTACAGCCCTGGCTCCTAAAAACCCTGATTGTCAGTCACACCCAGGCCTCTACAGGGAAGTTTTAACCTCTTCCTTCAATCTGAAACATGAGCAAACTTCATAACTCACATTTCGTGGACGGATTGGAATTCGCTTATGATTCATGTTCATTCCTGGAATGATCACAGACATTTTTCTGGGACCCTTAAATCCTAAGATATTCGTTTCCTGAAAGACAAGGAACGACATTATTTTCAGTAAACGAGATACTTCACCTCAGAGAAGGAAAGACAGCAAAACTAAACTTGTTATCACCATTTGTGCTAGTTTTTAGAATTTTGCTGGCTACAACTGTAGCAGCAGTTATCTAACTGCAACTGTGTTTAATCACTGAGGATTGCTTTCTCTCCCTTGCCCATTTAGAGAAGAGTGTTAGGAGACACACATGCTATTAACAAACTTGGAGTGCATTTCTTAGCCTACTGAAACATTTACAACAAAATTAGACAAGTGCAACTTCCAGGCATAAGTTTTTCGCTCCTAAGGCAGTAATGTGCTGAAATCTTGCTAGTTAACAGGCCTTAAGTATGATAAAAGGCAAAATATCTTTGACCTGACTCTGTTGTCTGTATATCACCAGTTAGTCTAAAATGTTTCTGAATAATGAATGACATTTTTCTTCAGGTGCTGTTATTTGTGTTTAAGAACACACCTACAATCTTCTCTCAAATCATACTGCTTTATAAATGTTTAAGAACAGACCCACAAAGGGAAGTATTCAGCAACTATCCAAGCTTCAACCTTAAACAGATTTTTCCAGAGTACTAAAGGAGACTGCTCCAAGTGGATTGAGTACAAAAAGCAAAGGAAAAAAGTCCTGGTATTCTCAAACCATTCATTTAACTGTATCAGCCAAAATCCAAGGGCCCATTTAAAGTATTCTGTAACAATGTCAGTGATAACCTTTAAAATTCTCAAAGACCAATTAAAAGCCAGAATCTTTTAGAATACTGAATTGATTGACAGAAGTGATACAGCTTCTCCTAACACATTAATGCATTTTGCAGACACAGACAAAGGTCTTTGGAGCTGCAACCTCTACTACTTCACTTCAAAAAAAATCTAGGGGCATGTATAAGAATGAGGGTACTGATTTTATTAATATTTAAACTTTACTAACTCCTTGTAGATAAAAGTTCAGAATTCAGAAAAGCTGACTTTATATTAACTGCCTGTGCTCATTCTAACACCTCGCTGTGTCCAGCTAGGTAGGAAACTGAAGAATACTATATACAAAGAAAATATCTAGTGATGCTTCTGTAAACGGGCTAGTACTGGAATCATCACATCAATTTTTTTCCCAAGGGCCATTAAGATCAAGAGCAAAAGCAAAAATCAAGATGCTGCTCCAGTAGGCTAATGCATCTTTAAGCTCCTGTGAGAAAAGTAAAAACATCTGTGAGAAAAATAAAAATCCTTCCATTTGACAGCGATTGTTTTGTAGAGAACCTCAAATTTTCATCAAACTGTAGGACTGGAATACAAAACCATGTAACATGAGAACTCTCATGTAATTCTGTAGTGTCCACAAGCACCTCTTTACTCTGAATCCTATACTGAAGTGATTCACAAGAGCAGAAGAACATCTCTAAAACAGAGCTAGTGAATCACAATTTACTCTGGAACCCATCCTTACCACCAACAAGCTGCTTATTGAAATAATAGTAGCTCTCTCCTATCCCTCAAAATGCCTTTGGTTCTGCAAAAGATAATTCTGCTCCACAGGGTACCCAATTCCTTCTCAGGGTCTACCAGATCCCAGCTGGGCCAGAGGCAGTTCATGCTGTGGTTGGCTCCATGTAAAGCATGTGCTGACTGGCCACACACTGAACAGGCCAGATAAAGTCCTAAGGATTTCTGTTGGGGTGTTTCTCCCACTCCTAACATTGATTTTTTTTTTCCTTTTTTTTTTTTTTTTTTTTTAATTAAACTTGTAAGAATTTATCTGTGAGGCCTCTGCCTGTTGTTGTATCTGGTTGAAATTGGTCACTTGGTTCCAGAGTTAAGTGGAGGAGACTGGCAGCAGCACCATTTTGCAAGCTGTGTTTCCTCGGTAACCAGGCACAAAGAAAGGGGCAAAAAGGGAGAGGCAATACTTACATAACAAATAGCTGCAAGCTCCTGTCTTGTGTGAGCCTTTTCCACTAGACTTTGTGCCTTGACTGGGTTAACACCATGGTCATAGACTGTAAATTTGGTTCCCATGAGGTTTGACCTAGTGTCAGGTTATGGAAAAACACAGAAAGAGAGGCATCGGTAGAAAGTTTTGTCATCTTCTGAAAGTATTTGCACAGCACAGCAAAAACATACATCTCCTGCCATCTGAATCTTCCTGCTGCCAGCTCAGTGAGGAGCTTCCATGACCTTCACATGGGGCTTCATGCCCATGTGAGCCTGTAACCTATCCTGGAAAAGCATCTGGACAATTTCTTCTCTGAGTTGCCACAGTGAATGGTAATGCTGAAGAAGGCTGCCAACCCAAGTGAATACAGATTACATTGAGCAGAACAACGCAAGCTCGTTCTCTTTGAATTTATACCAGATTGCCAGTCATAACCACAACTCAATTAAAATTAAAATCCTATCTCAACTGTCTACAGTTTTCATCTGTGGTTCTTACCTGAGTTTTCCAATGAAGCTTTCCCCTTTCCGAGATAAATCAGTTGGGTCAACTGATATGAGGTAATTGGATGTTTTGCTCTTCTTTCTTTTTCTCCCCGCAAGAAGGAATGTCTGAAAAAACAAAACTTTGATCAAGACTGATGCTTCGTAAGAATGCAGAGGCATTGCTATCCAAACTGTTATCTCTTCATTTCCCATATGCATTCCCTTTTTTGTTCTGTGCTAATATTACTGTCTCCACAATTTTGTTCTCTTCCAAAGTGCCCAGCCTGAAATCCTATCCCTCCATCAGCTCACTTGGCAGTCGACATTTAATGCAACTGTCCTTTCTAGTCTTCCCTCCTTTTCTTCTGGAGCAACTCAGTCTTCCTGCTCTTTTTTAACATTTAACATTTTTATACTTCTTTAATTTCATCTTTCATTGTATTACGGCTTTTAAACCACAATGCAATGCTAATTACATGCTAATTCCCTCCTTAGTACCTTGGCCAAATATAAGCTGTCCTCATCTGCACGATGGCTCTCCTCAGCTACTGGTTTCTTACCAAATCTCTCCCTTGCACCAAAAATATTCTGTGGTAGAAGTACAATAACCAAGATAACATGTGCTGTTTCCAACACCTTTTTGTTGTCATCCCTTTCCAGATGCATGTAGTAAGTAGGGAAGAGCCCCCGATCCATTCCCTTTTTATCTCTAGTGATTCGACACTTGACACTAATTCCACGGGGTGCAGGGCGCAATGCAAAATCCTCCAAGTTCTCTACTTCTCCCAGCTGTGCATCTGCCTGAGGGGATGGACTACAGGAAGCACCTGTTTCCTATGGGAAGAAGCATCGTATTAGCAAATTAATATCAGATCAGAGACTCTGGTATTCCACAAGAAAATAGTGGTTTGTTGAAACATAAGATATCATGTCTCCAGAAGATACTGGGGAAAGGTTAAACAAGATACCACCTGTGTTTCCTCAGAAGAAAGCAGCTGAAGGTTTTACTCTGAGGAAAGACTAGGTCTCCAAGGGGAAAAGATAAGTATGCATTAAGCAGACATGAGTGTTTTGCTAGAAAAGGGGAAATAGGATGAGATGCTGTAAATATTCTAATCAAAGAACCTCTTTGCTTTTAGAATTTCAAATGCTGTGGAAAATAAAACAGTATGATAAAGCAGGACATAAAGCAGTATGAATGCTGCAGTAAGACAGGCTGGGATTTTGTGACTGAAATGAGTGCTGAGATTATGTTGGTTCAGAACAGTAGCAGAAATGGAGTAAGCTGCTGGTGGAACCATATCAACTAAATGTTGGAAGAGCCTTAAAACAATCTGTGTAATCAAAGGAATTGGAATTCTAATGGAAATCTGGTACAGGTCATTAAAGTATTTTTTTCTTAGAGGTAGCTGAATCCTGTGAACCGTAGCACCCAAGAGATTCTTCTTTGACTGGGTTTCAAGATGAAGTTGCAGGTTTATTCCCATTCCCATTCCCAGCTATAGCCCATAGGAACCCTGAGTGAATAGCACAGACACACATACATAGATCTGAAATTCACTAGAGAGTCTCACCCCTTCCCCACCTCCAGCATCCACCACCCTGTATCTCCAGCATTTTGCACCCACAGCCCAGTCTCCCAAGAAGCTACACCCAGACCTCTTGCACTACTGCCCTACTACTGCAGGGCAACAAACACACTGTACCTCACAAATACACTCAGGTGGGGGCTGCCACAGAATGGACTTTGAAGGGTGTCCAGCATCCATGCTCAAAGCCCCTGGTTTTATCTGGTCTGAGTCAGCTCAGGCCCTGTGTCTTCCTGATGCTGGTCTCTTCCAACTCACTGGCTAGTCCAGCACATAATTTGTCAGCATATGTATATAGGCATGTATGTATGTCACACACACAAGCACATCCATAGGAGAAATAGTTAGAAGTGAAGTTTCAGAAGAGTGGGACATGCTGAAGTAATCAAGGGACAAGGCTTGGGCAAACAATCATACTGTTTTGCAGTTTTTTACACATATCTGATGCTTTTTACTCCCTTTAATCCCTGTCTTCCCATGCTTATTACTCCCTGATCCACCTTGATGCCCCTTCTTTTTCCTCTGAAGCTCCTTTCCCCAAACATCCCTTGTGATGTTTGTCCAATCCCAACATTCTCTGTTCTATTCCAAAATTCTGTGAGGGAGGAAGAAATCCCTCCTATGTTTGCATGGCATTTCAGAGCTTCTCTGAGTCATTTTGGTGAGTTTTGCAGAGACAATGGCCCAGTCTGTTTCCTTTAGAGGTAATAGTGCTGACTCACTGTGTTCCCATATTCACTGATTAGGCTCCCTGGGATCCTCCACCCACAATTGTTCCTTTGATCATTGCTAAGCCTTTGTGTTTAACTCAGTGTCCCTTCAGTCAGATAACCTGACAATCTTGACCTTCCTCTGCTTTCAGGGAAGAAAACCGGCTACTGTACTTGCAGCTACAGTGTTTTAACCCAGTGGTCCAGGGGTTAGCACTAAAATCAGGCATGTGCCCAGTGCTTATCAGAAATGGATTTCAAGACACTTACTGCAAAAGACTTCTCGCTGGATGCAGAACTAGGCCTCTCAGATTCAGGGTATGGTGAATGAGATACTGGTCTCTTACTAGATTCTTCCTCTTCTGTGTCCTCCTCGTCAAAATTCAAACTGCCTGAAATTCCTGTCAGAATACAGGATTAAGCATGTAATCTCTGAAAGAAGGTGTCACGAATTCATGGCATCACTAATTCATATATGACTCTTGAATACCTACTCACACTCTTAATTTGTTTTTTTCAGCTGCTGATTCTTAATTTCTGTTTCAACTGCTGATTTTCTTCATGTGCTATATCTCTTCCTGAGCCTTGCAATTCAAATTCCTACTGATATTTTGCAGCAGTCACTGTGCAGATGATTAAGCAGCTGTCAGGCCTTTATTAATCTGGATTTTACTTGATATTCCATGACATAACATATTGCTTAGTTTATGTTTTCATTGAAATAATTTTGCATATTTTCATGCAAAAAAGTCCTCCATGTCTTAAGAACAACAACAGTAAAAGGAAATCCATATCAATATGCTGACATTATCCCACAAATTGGACTCTGTACAGTTTACATCCTTTACCATTTTCCCTCAGTGTTACACACACTGAAACAGATTATGTCAATTTTTCAGTAAGAGCCCCTCCTGTTCTTACATCAGTACCAAAAACTCAGGTCCAGAAATACTGAAAATGACTAGAGTTCTAAAACTGAAGCACAGACTGAGAAGGTTCAGGACTTATTTGAAAGACTGGATGTGGCACTTAGTGCCATTGTCTAGGTGACAAGGTGGTGTTAGGTCATAGGTTGAACTCAATGACCTCAAAGGTCTTTTCCAACCAAGTTGAACCAACAGACAGTGAACACAGCCTGCTTAACTGAATTATTTTCTGAGAACATATATTTTAACAGTGCTCTGACATGGCACAGCAGAGAAGGGGCACTGCTGGAAGTCTCATATAAAACAGAAAAATCCAGTCTTAACAACCTGTCAGTAAACTTCCCAAAGGACATTTGGGAAGAGGAAAGGCGTTGACCCTGGTACTCCAGCCAATTTCAAAATTCACTGTTTATATTCTACCTTCTCTAATTTCCCCTGAAGTTACTGGATATTCTCTCCTCTTTCTAAGTCTTGTGTGGTGTTGCTGTCATCTGTAGGTAAGCAGCTGTGTCATTTGACAACTGGATGAAAATGCCTGTGAATGTGATAGTCCCTTAATACATGCAGTATACTGGAAACATTCTGGGAGACAAGCTCTGCAAAATAAAAACAAGCACTGTACTAAATTAAGCACTAGCCATTATTTTGCTGCAAAGTGCTTAGGCTGCATGCAACAAAAAAGGTTTCCTGTAGTACTGGCAGCAGCTTAAGATTACTTGGCAGACAGAGCTTGACACTCCACTAGGAAATTACTCAATGGGATATAACTATTGAATATATAACTCGAAAAATGCTGACTGTGACAGCCTCTGACTCAGAAAAAAACACCTTTCCTGTTAGTTTCCTAAGGAGTTAAATCATGGCATTTACTGAAGGATCCTGCTGTTGTGAAAATATTCAAGCATCTTATCAAGATATAACATATCTGGAATAAAAACACCCCAAACTTTAGCAAAATGTGATAAAGCATTTTGTCAGCAATTTCCTTGGAAAGACTAGAAATTATACAGCACATTGAGAAACCCTTAAAATATATCTGGTATGATTCAAATAATATCAGGGAAAGGAACTGCAGCACGGCACTTCCACATGCTGTGGAATCTAGTAGCTCTTTTAAAACTGATATCCTACAGACATTTGTTCCACTATTCCTCATTTTTTAATGCCACTGAAATAAAGTCGTAAAAGTAGAAGGCCCAAAAAAGACATTTACCCATTATTAACTCTTACCTCGTTTCTGTAATATTTCTTGTAGATCTGGCTTGCTTGCTGTGTCTGTTACAGCCTCTCCATCATTTTCCTTATCTGCACTGTCTTCTGGTTTTGTAGATCCAACAGACAGAGTTTGGAGCTTGGTCCCCAAATCCTGCACTTCTGATTTCAGGAAAGCAGCTGGTCCATCAATGCCTGCAGGCCAAAATGAAACAGAATTCCAAAGTCTATTTTTTTATGGTCAACGATGCATCCCAGGATGGTGGCTCTTTTCATCTTCCCTTCCTCTAGCATCTCTTTATATTTCAGTACTTTACTTGTTCAATTTTTTTTTCAGAAAGCTTGGCAGGAGTCAGGCCTGACTCTGGTACAGACTGCCTATTACTTTAAACTTATCAGTTATCAGTTTCTCCCTATTTAAATACACTTTACAATTTTACAAGGCTTTAAGAAGTTAAAACATGTTGTATTTGTCATGCACATTGATAGTTTTCAATTTATTTACAGGCACCTTCCTTATTTTCTTTTCCTTCACGTTGTTTGTTTGCTCCTGTGCCAGTGAGGACTTTACAGTGAACATCACAAATCAATTTGATACAAGTATCTACAGCCATAGACAAAAATAACCCTTTATCTTTTTGTTAGAATGAAATTTCCATGTTTAAACCATACAACACAGCTGTACACCACACTTCCCAATTGGTGGAGGCATCTTGATATAAGGGTGTGGCACAACACCTAGTAAGTAGCACACAATACTTAAGTGTAGTTTCAGCTTTGGATTTCTTGTTTTTCCACTGTTTTTCTTCTTAAAACTTTACTGTTTTATCTAGGCATTGTATTTCTGACATGCTTACTGCTGTTATCACTTCTTAACAGGAGTTGTTTGCACTGAGAAAGCCTCAGAACTATGAAAGGTAGTGAATGAACAGTTGAAGTTTTAATTTGAGTCTTCAGTAAGACTCCCACCTTAAGAGTTATACCTATCTTATCTCTCATTCTCTTCTTAACTTGAAAGTGTCTTTTAACAGAAGCTTTCTTCTACCTGTTTTTAAGCACATAAATGCTACCATAAACAATACCACTTTCCTTGCCCTCCTATGATCCTGAAAGGCACCTGGAGAAAAAGAAAAATATTCAAGAGAGAAAGGATAACATAGTTCCAACTGTGATCTTTTAAACACTCCTTGTTTGGAGATTTCAAATTCTACTGTACATATTAATTTGCCATCAATACAATGGTTGTAATATCACACCCTGCAACAGCACACATCTCAAAGCCTTAGAATGTTTCCCATTACTTTCTTGATAGGCTGATGGGATCCTGGCTCTCAAACAACTCCCTGACACTTCCACTAGAATGTAAGGATTTCATTGCTGCTCTTTTTATCTCTTTGTGACATGGGAGTCTTCAGGCTCTCACTACTGCATTTCTTTTCACTCCTAAAATAATGGTCACTGTTCTACTGCAATGTTTTGAGGCCACCAAGTTACTGCCTTTGGCCCTGATAGCACTTTGTGCTGGTTACTTTGTAGACCACTATAACCTGTCATGTTTCAGTTGTCTCAATGAAGCCCACAGAAAACAACAGATAAGGTAAAAACCCATCAAGAGCCTAACATAGTGTTCATAACACTTTTTGTTTGCTTTCTCCACTTCATCATTCAGTCATATGCAATTTTGAGGTGGAGTATGCCATGACACCATAAGGAAGCACCATACAAGCAGTCGCTACTGAATTATTTTCTTTATCTTACAGCTTTAGATGATTTTTTTTACTTTGGATTTGTATGTCCTCACCTTTATAAGTTGCCAGCCCATTTCTACAGTTCTTCTAGCCTAAGTCAAGGGAGAGATTAGTCAAGGGCATGTGAAGATTTACAGCTGTCAAAAATCAAGGTGAGGTTTTTGCTTGCTTTCGCAGTGCTATATTGCTCAACCATACTGTACTACAATTCAACTTTTGTATATAGGAAAGTATGTAATCAATCTTATCACTTGACCCCTACCACAGCAATGTAAGCACCCATTTGTGACATAATGCATGCACTGGGATTTTGGGGAAGCCTGCTGCAATCAGGTTGATTATTTACCATGTAAAACAACATCACTGTGGACAGGGGTGGGAGTTTCTACTAAAGGAGTCTGCTCCTCGCAGCCTTTGGGCTTTGACCTGCGCAGCTTGGCCTCAGGATTTGGCTGCACCATCAGCGGATCGAGGCGTTTCTTCCTCTGCTTCTTCTCCAGAAGAGCTCTCTGTGGAACAGACAAGCAGGAAACAGAGATGAGAAACCACATCCAGAGAGACAGAATCCAAGCCTCAGTCACTGGCAGTGACATGTCCCTGATCAGAATCTCGAATAAACTTGAAATAGTCTTGCAAGTTCTTACAAAAATCCTACACACAGATATCACTGTGGTTTTGGAGTGGGATACTGACTTTGATTCTCCATGAGGAGTCACCTGGACACCTACTTATTTTCTGACCTGTCTTGAGTCTATCAGTTAAATTCTTTCACCCAGTCTCAACTGCAGCAATCCTTAACAGATATAGACAAATTCAGTCGTCATCCATAATCCAGTATGAAACACTCAGGACTTGCAAAGGAAAAGGTTTTTATCTCAAAAGTTATCACCTTATAGGAAGAACTTAAAGCAAATAGTTCTTAGAAACCAGTGCTGAGAGAGATAAGACTTAAAGTGGGGAGACAAATAAGTAACAGTAATTAAATAGGAATGATCCATTAAAAGGCAATTTGATCTACATTGCAAAATTTTTCCATATAATTTCAGAATTGAAAGGAAAGACTTGTAAGTCCAAATGCTAAAAATTTAAACATTATTTCTCCAAGGTGCATATACATTTGATACTTAAGATTTCCTACTCAACAAGAAGAGAAACAACTTCTAGACTTAAATCAAGACAAAAAGGGACATGGTGCCATTTTTAAGACAGACATGATTAGTCCTTAAAAACAAAGGTGATGCACGAAGAAGGAAAATGATATTCTAATATTCTGCACCATTATTCAGACAATGTGCAAGCTCCTTACAGTGGATGCAGCTTATCCACAGCTGTCTCTTAGGTACCTGAACATCCCTGAAAATTGTTTTTGATGACAGAAACCATTTCTCCATCAAATTATTTTCAGTCTCAATGCACCCACCAGACAAACAATTCATCAGTACCAACAATTCAATCCACTTGAGACACAGACATTTTTTGGAGCCCTTTCCTCGCCCGTTATTCTTTTTCTCTTGTTGGTTTTTTACTCTCCTATTAGTCTTTTTATCTCAAGTGAAATTAGTTTCTCAGGCAACCTCTCCCTGAGGAATTCCAACACAACTCAGCCCTTGATCCTTTATTCTGTCTGTTTTTTTCCTTTATCTAAAAGAAAAAAAAAAACCTAAAAACCAAAAACCCAACCACCCAAAACCCAAACAAAACCAAACATACAAAACCTCAAATACAACAAACAAACCCACCTTGAAAGAAAATTACTTTTTTTATTTAAACTCAAATTTACCCTTTGAAGACTGGACTGCAATACATGTAGTGTTTGCTACTGGAGAATTATTTGCAAGGATTATCTTGCAGAGCAAAAATTACACAGAATTCCAAAGAGATTATCACACTGGTCTAGAATAAGAAAAGAAACATAAGCAGTAAAGTCAAATTCTTAGAAATTGCTAATTACAGATGTATTTTCTAGGAAGGTAGTCAGACCTGTCAGAAGAATTTACAACTGTGTTGTTTGTTCCTTTTTTAAATTAAAGCTGAGGAAAAGTTTAAAGATGTCATGATAGTTTATAACTCTCCAAAGGAGAGAGGAAAGACAAGAATCAAAACATTATACTCAGAATAAGGATTTGAGAAAAATTGTTGTCAAGGCTTCTCTACCTGACAAATAAACAGGCAAGAAAAAATAACCCAAAGCCCAAAAAAACCCAGCAAAACAGACACAGCCTAAAGGCAGTAAGAAAATAAGAAAATATATAGCTACTGTTAAAATGCAAAATAGAATTAGGGATAAACACAAGATATAGTGATTTCAAGAGTTATTTAGTGGATTATTCTATTAGATAAACTTTTTTAAACATTTCACTGCTACTAGTCTAAATTTTAATTATTAGTCTTATACACTGTGTTACATTCAAGGGTTTCTAGGACTCACCAATTCAATAGGATCAGCTTATATTAAAACACTGCCAGTTTAAATAAATTATAATAGAACTACCAATTACAATAAAACTACCAGTTTACTGCTTGTAGATATGACTGATCTTCCTTTCTTGTAAGAACTAGAGGATAATCAAAATGACTAAACTAGATGGTAACTTAATTTCTTTTAAAGGCTTCTCTTTACTACTTTGCATACTGAGATGGAAAAAATATGTGCAAGCCCACTGTCAGGACAGCAAACAGTAGTTCATTTTCTCTCCATACGGTGGCAGAGCAGCCTGCCCTTCAGTGCCATGTATTCCCAGCCGTATTCCACCAAAGAAGTAGAAAAAGGAAACGGGTATTTTGTTTCATTTTGTCTGCTAATCAGCCTTTTCCTCCAGCTCTGTGTTACAGCAAAAATTCATATAATATTACTACATAAAATGTAGATAGTTCACGAGCAGGACACCAGAACACACAACCCATTAAATAAATACTAGATACTAATTATCATGATTTGTTTGGGATTTTGTGCACTCCATGCATTAAATACTTCTATAAACACCTTAGAAAACCATAAAATCAGAATATAGGATAACTAGAGGATCACAAACCACCAACTCCTGTTCAAATGAGCTTTCAGGAAGTCACATAATCTTATCTAGTGTGCTATTAAGACAACTAGTTTAGTATTCTCTTTCTCCAGCTGTGATGGCAGGAGGCTGATACACAGCAAAGTTCCAACCACTCCATCCCTGAAGGTGCAATCCTGTGCTACTTATTCATTGGTACAGCCCAAACCCTAGCAGGCCATGCAGGATGGATCCTAAAAACATCCTCTCCTCTTCCAGCTGCCCCTTAGCTCCCTCCGGGGCAGCAGTGACAATGGCAGTGATGGCGCCATCAGTGAAACTCCCCATCGAGAGCAGTGCGCCACACCAGGTGCATTCAGAAACACACCAGGCTTCGTGCTCCCCCTGCACAGGGAGATGGCAGCATTGCACTTGGAGCTGAAGATGCCTCAGAAGACTCAAAAATCTTCTGCTAATGAGGAAATAAGCACTGCCTGAGCAACCACACACTCTTGCTTCAAGGAGAAGGCAGTAGTCCAGAAGAAAAAAGCATCCTGGCAGGCAAAGCTGGCCCACAGATGGAACTTGATGTCATGCACTATTATCAGTAACATTTTACTGCAATTATAGGGTTTCCAAATCCATCATAAAGATGGATGAACAGGCAAGTCTCTGCTATGGCTTATTCCTGACTCTCTGTATGACCAGAAATTCTATATATGAACCTGCTGGATTAAAACATTCTGCATTTTTTAAATTCCAAATCCTATAACTGTTTATGACAAATTAATCAAGCAAGGCATCAGCTACAACCAGCAGTGAATCCATCATATTTGGCAGTGATCTCCTATTGACCTTTGTTTCTTCGGAAGGCATAGTACTATTCATGTAAAAGTAGACTTTAAGGAAAGTCTAAAAACCTAATTCTAAAACCCTAAGTTAGAGACTGTTAGCACTTCTCAACAAATCTCATTTGCAAAGGGCAGGGTGTTAAAATATATTTAGTGAAATTTTCTAGCTATTTCTTTTGCAGATGATTATAATCTCAACCAAATCCAAGAAAGATGGAAACAAATTTGCGAAAGGGAACAAATTATTTAAACTGACCTCTTCAGGATGCAACTGACAGCTGTTCTGAGGGAATTCCACCCAGCCCAGCAGTTTTATTTTGGAGGAATATCCATGCATCCCCATGGCAAGGCCTGACATAAGCAAACACTGATAATAGCACCCAGCACTGGGAGACAGTGATTATTACCAGCTTATTACCCAAGAGCAGCTCTAAAACAGACCCTGAGGTTCATCACTAAGCAGTCAGACCATCCCTAACTTTGGACCTTCTTACCAAATGGCAGTTGACACTAAATGCTCTTTTACAGATTATTTGAATTAATTCTGTTTTTAAATAAAGTGTTTTTAAACAAGTGTCACTTGATAGTCTGCAGATAAAGGACTATTGTAGCTTCCACTAAAGATACATTTCACCCCTCGACTCTGAAGTGTTTTAGATAAATGCCTATGCAGACCCAGATAAAGCTGGTAATAAATTCAGTGCCTGAAGTCAAAGCCTAGCAAACTCAGACTACAAATAATGACCAGGTTCTGGTAAAGAGGGTCATTACCCACTGCAACAGTTCCCTGAAGACTGTAGTTTCTGGACTTAATGATCCTCAGCTGAGAAAACACCTTCCTAAAAACCATACTTTAATTTGAACAAGAAGAGTTTAATGCAAGACAGTGATCTGTGGTCCACGTGAAATGCTCAGTTAGGGAATCATAAGAGTCTCACATCTTCTAATCTATTCATAAGCATTTGAAATTTCACAGAGAAAGAATATTAAGGATGAATACTTCATTGCTTTGAAGAATACAGTAGTGTAAGCATCCAGCAAACAGCACTTCAAAAGCTGAGACCTATAACCCAAAAACTGACCCATGCTTGGCTGTAAATATTTGCATTGTAGGAACAAAAAAAGGTCAGAAGAGGATGGAAATCCTTCTCAACAGCAATGTTAAAGAGATTGCTCTATAGCTGGGTGAAAGCGTTCCTTTGATGCCTAAAATGGATAACTCCCTGCAGTCTACCCATCTTTTGATTTATTCCTGCTCCCTAGCAACTCAATCCCAATGGAATAAGAGAACATATGAAAAATGCATTTATCAAACACACCAAGCCTACAAGCCATAGCAAGGTTGACTTGAACTAACAAATACCATGAAAAATCTTCTAAGTTCATTAGACCAACCATTTTTAGCACTTCACCCCCATTTCTCAAGTCTCCAGAGGGCTGTTTGATTTTCTATACTTACTTTTACCAGCTTCAGCACTGTCACTTACCTGATTCTGTAGTTTCAGCTGTCGTAGTTTCATGCTTTCATCCTCAAAGATGCTGCAAAAGCAAAATAAACAAATTATTAATTATTGCTATTAAACAGTTTGCATTACAAGAGCATAGGATATTCTCAAGACAACAACTTCAGCATCAAGACTTAAAAGCGACTGTTAGACATTACTTCCATCTCACATGAAGACCAAGACACAAGGTATTAAAAATAAAACATCATATTCTGTCATAAATAAGACTGAACTCTGGTTTAGTCCCCTTACTAAACAATTCTGGGAAAGATTTTGAAAGCACCAAAGGCTTCATTACTGTAGATGGATTAAACAAACCTCTGTTGAGGTGGGGCTAGGAGACAGTTTACACCTGAAGGTTTAACACAGATCAGATTGATTCAGTGAAGTCCCTGCTCCTTCACAGGATACCTGATTCCGAATTAACTCGGTTTTGTCTTGGAGTCAAACCTACATCATTTTCTCTTCCTGCCAGACATTCCAGAACTACTGTTAATACCTGAGAGAATCTGCATTTGCAACATCTGACATTAATTCCTAAAGGCAAAAAAAGAATGATTTCCCTATTTCAGTATTTTATAGATAATTTCCTGAGAACTCTAATTTTTTGATCCAACTTGTATTCCATGCAGACTTCCTATTTGCTTTTGTATGATAATGAATTATTACATAAAATGCAATTTAGAGCAGTTAACCCCAAAAATGGGAAATGTTAATTGACTATTAAGCACATATTCTGCCAAGCACAATTGTGCTCTTTCCTTCAACACAGCTTTGACAAAGACCTCTCTGGAGGTAAGAAAGCATCAGGAAGAAGATACTTAATGTGGGAGGTAAACTTTATATTTTTTATTAATAGCATGAGAAAAGGAGGGCAAGGTACAATTTCAATTTAAACAGGAAATTCTCTGTCTGGTGTAGGTATCCATAAATGTCCAGTGATGTGAAGTCACAAGCTGGCAGCCAGTGCTGAATATAACCCTAACGAGGAAAACCAGAGATGGAGAGAGCAGAGCTGGGGTTTCTGCAAAACACATGCCATGGAAATTGGATTACAGCAGTCAGAGCTAAGCAGAGAAGAAAAGCCTGACTCCCCTTAACTCCTAGCAAACCCACAACTGACTCAACTTCAGACAAGCAGATGACAAATCAGAGGTCCTTAAAGACAAACTACCCCAGTAAACACAGATCCTGCTCTGGAAGGTTGAAACATGCACAAAAAGAGTTCTGTACACACATCATATATAACAACTTGTATACTCTAAAACTGATACTAATTGTCCAACTAGTAGTATTTCAAACAAGTTACAACTGCCATTTCTTTTATACTCTACAGTTTCCATATTTCTATAACTTTTTTTTCTAATGCATTTGAAGTACCACACAACAAGTCTAAGACCTCAAAAACATCTTGTTTCTAAAAACTGACGTTACCCCTCACATGGACCTGTAATACATAGTGTCTTGGATTCTAAGGGAATGGAGGACCTGGAAAAACTGGTGTCTTTCTTGATAGGGATGGAGAGTTTTTGTGTATCCCCAAGGCAACAGTTGGAGTAATACAATCATCTTCACTTGAAAACAGCCACAGCTCAAGAAAGAAACAAGCAGAAGCACATCTGAGTGCAGTGCAATATGCAACAGTTGTCACACAAAACTTCAGCATAAAAGGTGACATGCTTCTTATTTATAGCATAGGTGATGGAAAAGGCCATCTTTTGCAAAATCTGAAAAACAACTGAAAGTTCTACTTAAAATATTCAAGACAAAAACAAACAAACAAACAAAACACCAAAAGGGAGAGGGAACAGTCTTTTTCTTCTCATACACCTACTGACTTAAGAAATTGGTAACGTTTGTTAACTGCAGTCAAGAGTTTGTTATAAAGCAATCTACATACCTGTGATCAACAGCAGACTTACAGACATGTTCTGATGGGACACAAAGGTGTCCTGTGTAGACACAAGCTGCTATCTGTGGTTTTGTTGCTTTTCCTAGCAGAAAATGTATCCCCAAACAATTTGAGTCTCTTCTTTAGAAGATCAGAGGAAATAAACACTACCACTTTAGGAAATAAATTTACAAGGTTTCCTTTCTACCTGGAAGATGACAAAGTGCTGAAATAGTAGGACTCACTTGCCTTGTGGAAATCTTCAGTGAAAATTATTTACTTTGTATGTTAAATTACTTTCTAGCCAGACTGAAATAGTTACATTATGTAACAGGAGCCTCAACTCCGGCCACTTAACTTATGCTTGAACATAAAGATCCTAACAGTTCACAGAGCTTGATAAAGCAAAAAGATAAAGTGTTTTTTCTTACAATTTACTTTTAAACACAGACCAAAATTGCTGAGTAGCAGGCAAAACAAAATGAAGAGCAACCATCAATGCTTTCCATTTTAAAGTGCAAGGATTCACACAAGCAGTAAAACAAAAAAACCCTAAAGTCATGAACAATGTAGCACTATAAATTTTAGCTTTAAAAAGACCTCTTTCACATTATTTTTATTTACTGCTCCTGCAACCTTTCTTCCAGGATTCCTCATTATGAAAGCATAACATAATAATAACCTATCAAAAAAGAAATTCCCATACTTCAAACCTTTTTCTACCCCCACAGCAGGGTTGGTGTTATTACAAACTTTAACAGGAAAACACTGCCAGAGTCACTCCCAGAGCTCACCACTAAGGAATGTAAGTGGTGCTAATCCAGCTGCAGGCTTCAAACAGGAATCCTCCTTCAGGGGCACTGACAACACAGATCTGTGTTCTTTGGACGTGCCCACACCAAACCACTGCACTCTTTGCTTTTCTGTTTGAAGGGTTTACGTGCAATAAGAAGAATTAAATATCCATCAGGAATGGGGGAAATAAGCAGAATTTCCATAGCTACAACACCACAGTTAAAAACACAGAAAAAAATCCCAACCACCAAACCAGCTGCCCCTTTACCCTTGATAAATAAGAACTGAAAATTTTCAAGGAGTCTGTATTAATGTCCTCTCCCCAACCACAGCAACCTACACGAGATCCTGCCCACAGGCACCACTGCTACCAGAATTTACCAGAATCCACCTGCAATCCTACTGAAGATGCATGACAGGTAACAGACACGTGCCACAGAGAAAGGAAAGATTACCCAGAACAGAACATACAAGGAAAGACTAATGATAGTGCAGGATACGGAATAAAAATGAGAGTGGGAAAGCAACTTAAATAATATTTAATAAAACATGGAAGAAGATGGCAAGATGCAGAGGGATTCACAGATTAACATGGAGCAAAAAGTTTTATTTTTAACTGGTAGCATCTCAAATTCCTACTGAAATCAGAACCAGCCTGGTTTTCATTTCATAATCGAAATTAAAGTGTTGCAATAGGAATATGCAACAAATTTATTATAAATGTATTTGGTCTTTCCTAGCCATTTTCAGAATAGCAAACAACCACATTGAAGATGTAACTCACAGATTATTTAACAGATATTCATATATACAGCTGAAGCTTCCTTTTTGTGTGGCTTATTTTCCTTTCTGTAAAAAAGGCACACTATATCTATTGACAGTTCTTTCAGAATGGACATGTTTTTCAATAACACTGAAATTTTGACATTACAAACTGGATAGGCAGAGGTAACACTCTTGTTTTCATTGCAGCTTGTCTGTGTTCCTGAGTATGCTGTACTTGGGGAAAAAAAAACCAACCAACCAAAATACTTTTATTCTAAGCACTTGGCAATAATTACCATTGAATCAGTCAAACACAAATTCACAGTATAACCCAACTCTGAGAACAATGAAAAACACTGATATTAAAGCAGAATGTAGAAAATAAAAGCAATCCACCAGCCCAAATATGTTCTTCCATTCTGTCCAAGGTTCACACAAGGGAAAGGACTGAAGAATTGAAGAGAGTTCAGCACAAAGCTGAACAAATTGACCAAGGACTGGAAAGTGCATCTCTTAGCATGATTTCAATGCATCCTACAGTTTATTCAAGAGAAAATCAACACACTCCACTGTGTTCCATGGATTTGAGGGTGCAGATGACATTGATGAGAGGAGACAATAAAATCCACACATAAATAACTGAAGCTAAATGAATTCAGATTGCAAATATTTTTTTATTTAACACTGCAACTAATTAACCATTAGGATAACTCACGGAGCTGTGGATTTTCAATGGAAAACAACAGGTTTTAATCAAGTTTGAATATCATTATGTTAAAAGTTGCTGTTGTAGACCAAGGCTATGGTTTACCTCCTATTTCAGGTGTGGTTATCCCAGATGGGAGAGCTAAGCATTCTTCTTTCAAGTTATTTCAATTAAATCCCCTTTATATACTGCTGAAGCTAAAAAGAAGGCAAAAAGAAAAAACAAAAGGTTGTCTTTATCATGGATCATGGACTAATTTTGGAAGGAATTGACTGGCTGCAGTTGTGAAGGAGAGGCAATAAGCAGAGAAAGTAAGAAAGGCAACAGGAAAGAGCAGCCTGTAGAGACAAAATGTTTTACATGACTCAAAACTTACTGGAAAGACAGATTTGAAATATCTTAAAGGAAAACACCATGATAGGTTTCCCTGCATTCAACAAAATGTACATTCTTCATATTCCACTAAAGAAATACTACACTCAGCTTCTCCTCCTAAACAAACAATGCAGCAAAGCCTTGCAGATTTAAAGGTTTCCCAGTTAGTTAAATCTATCCTGCAATTCAAGTATTTAAAGGTTTGGTAAAGAAAAAGCAAGGTTGGCTGCCTCTTTCAAGAAGGTCAGGCTAGCTGACAGAAGCAGACCCCACTCCAACCTTAAATGAAAATCTGACAAATCTGACCCAAGAGAAGGAAAGACAGCTTGTTTTGCCTTTGAATAGTTCTTTATAGCACATATCAGCACTGTAGATGGACTCAACTCCTGGTGAGAAAAACTGAGGAATTACTACCTATTTGTGCACAGCTCCAGGGAAGGTATGAAAGTTTCAGATAGTCCATAGTTTGGCAGAGAGATTCAGGGAAAGTGTCCAGCAGAAACTTCCAGATCATTTAAAGTGAACTGGATCTTGAGTTCACTGTGCCTTTTTACAAACAAGCTTGATACTTCTGTCACAGTCTGGCACAGAAATCCTTTGAATAAACACAATCTTTAGATACTAGTGGGAACATGAACCTACATACCAATAATCAAGGTCCTTAAATTTTCAGTTGTTTCCATTGCTCTATTTCTTTTAAAGGAGCTCCAAGGCACAGTAACAAAATTTTGGTCCACAAATCTTCCTACTTTCCCAATATCTTATGTTCCATTTCTCACTCTGCAGGACTGCTTCCATCAGGAGCCTTACAAAGCTTATATAACTCCTTTTTCCTTTACAGGACGATTTATTAACGTGGTAGCAGCAGTTATGTCTCTGAGCAATACTCCCAGAACTTAAAAATCAGGGGATGAGAAGAATGTGGCTTGTGGCCCACATCTTCATCCACTAGATTTTATTTTTAGCTGTAGAAGTGCAAGTAAAAGCAACTTCAGTAAGAAATATTGAGTCAGCTGGTGTTTTCACTCTTAACTCTCCAAGAAACTTTGCTGGAGATTATTCTCTTCTGAACTACAGCTATGAAAGAAAACAGAAGTTGTAGAAAAAAACATTAGTTGAAGAAGGATTCTTATCTTTCTAAAGACATATTCCAAACAAAAATTGCAATACTGTCTCTGGAAACTTGAAGAATAAAATTTATCTGTAATGCACCTTCCAATCCACAAAAGGGTGGAGGCCTGACAGAGCTGTAATTGCACATTTTTTGGAAAATACATAGCATACCATCCATAAGAGTTAAGGTTACCAAATTTTTCTGCCTTCCCCAAGGCAGAAGAGTGGGGGGTTTTGGCAAACACAGGATATTCTTTCCTTCATAATTAATTAGCAGTAAGTCAGCTAATTAATTAGCCATAAAATGCCACATCTATTTCCAAGTGACATGGCTGAAGCTGCATCAACATTTCATTAAACTCTTTTTAGGCAGGTGATACTTCAATAAGGGCAAGTTTTAGTGCATCTGCCTTTTTTACAGAAATCAGTGAAATCAGTTTGACCTTTGATCCCTCTGCACCCCAAAAACACTAATGCCAATAGAATAATGTTTTGAGAAAGGGTTCACAAAATTTGTTTGGAAAGTTTTTCACCTACTGAACATACTATGAGAACAATGACATGAAAAGAGTGAACACCTAGTTTTGGAAGCAATTTTGAATGAGTGAATAAAAGACTGCCTTGGGTTTGCTTTAGTATAGAAATTATGTCACACATCATAGAGATTGAATAAGATTTATCTCAGAACATTTGAAAGTAAGTATAAAGTGAAACAATAAGAACCATAAACTCAACTGCCAGACCACTGTGGATTAAGGGAGCAACTACAGACAAGCACTGAGATCTGCATGTCCTACTTCATTTCAAAATATACCTGAATCCACTACATATTCCTGTCAATAACTTGTACCAACTATCTGAACAATTTACAACTTAAAGATCAATTTACAACTTAAAAAAAAAAAAATCCTAAAGAACCAAAATGGCAAGCTAATCCTTTAAAACTTCTGCTTCTACCTACCTGCAGGCTTAAAAATGGAATTTTAATGTCAATTTTTCGGGTGTTTTTCTTTAAAGCCACACAGATCAGAAGCATGTCAAAAATACCCAAATCAAAACACCCACCATCTGCCCTTCCCCACCACCCAATCCTCTCAAAAGAACCCCAAAATCTGAAAAGAATGGTGCTCTGAAGAACATATGTATATTCTTTGTGTGTATCTATACAGATATGAATATGTTTCACCTGTACTGTGGCAAAACAGCTGTCCCAACAACTCATAGCAACAGGAATACTGTGCTGAAGAAAGGAATTCAAGCAAAAACTAAGCTGAGGAGCACATGCTACAAACATTATTTGCTATAAAACATTAACAGGTTAATAATTATTTTTGTTGGCTAAACCCATGAAAGGAGTGAATTTAATGCAAGCCTATCCTTGCAGCACTACACTCCCCATACTTGCATCAATTTTGGGGTCACTGTTAACATGCCAAACATAACCAGGTAAATAATGATGCAGTTTAGTACTGACTGACCACAGCCAAGTCAATGGAGAAGAAAGGATTTATCAGTATAGGAGACACAAGCTTCTACTTTCTTTACAGTACTTGTTCCATGTGGTTTTGTAAGGTAAAATGGAACTGTGCAGGCAAAGTAAAATGACCACTCAAAGATCACACCTGCCTTCAGTTTCAAAGTGGTATCTGTGAAAGCACAAAACCCCAGTATAAAATTATCATCTCAGAAGTGCAGTGGATATTCTCTGCACTATTACACACCAACACAAACACACCCCCAATAAGGAAGAAATAATGTTCAGGTGGATTAAATAAGGAACCTGCTAGTAAAGTAACAGAATATTGAGAAACGAAAGGTCCATAGGAAAAAAGCTGAATTAGGGTTAAACAAAGAATGAAGCATATGCTGTTTGTTGAGATTTTTCATAAATTGATTCACATTGTTGTGGTGGATAAGTTTATCATGAGCCAGCAATTCACTCTCTCAAGGCAAAGGTGGCCAAGAGCATCCTGGGCTGCATTAGGGAAAACACTGCCAGCAGGGTGAGGGAGTGACGCCCCCCCTGTGCTGGTGAAGCCACACACGAGGTGCTGCTTCCAGTTCTGGGCTTCTGGAGCAAGAAAGAGATGGACATCCTAGAGCAAAACCAGCAAAGGGCCACAAAGGTGCTTAAGGGACCACAGTAACTTTTGCATGAGGTGAGGCTGAGAGAACTGGGCCTGGACAAGTGAAGACTCAGGAGGCAACTTATCCATGTGTATAAACAGCTGATGGAAGGGTGTAAAGCCAATGAAGCCAGCAGTGTCTACTGACAGGACAAGAGGCAATAGACACAAACTAAAGCACATTAAATTCTGCCTAACATCAAGAAAAATTTTCCAGAGAAAGTGGCCAAATACTGAAACAGGTTGCTCAGGAAAATGGTAGAATCTTCATCTTTGGGGATATTCAAAACCCAACTGGACACCATTCTGTGCAATCTGCTCCAGCCAACCTTGCTTAAGCAGCAGGGCTGCTCCAGATCATCTCAAGAAGCCCCTTCCAGCCTCTGTGATTCTGTCTGGTTGGGTTCTAGAGATCACAAGTTTAGATCCCGAGTGTGAGAGCACAAACTAGATGACAACAAAAAATACAGGCTGCTGCAAGAAAATGCAACAGGAATAAAAGCATCATGAAAGGGTTACATATTGAGCTCAGAACTATTTTGACTATTGTACTGCTTAGTGTTTTAGTCACCATTCAAAAAGTGACTTATCAAGTACCAAAGATTAGCTCCTCTTACTTGGAAAAAGGGAACAGATCAAGGAAAATGAATCAGCACTCTCTGGACAGAAGCTAATATGACTTTTATTTGGACTATAAAGAAGAGTGCACACAAAAGCCTGTGTCATTCTCTGCTATACTACACTGGGAGAACAGAAAGGAGATTCCTGTTTTCTTTAGCCAGAAGTCTCAAATAAATTCATTTCTGCAAACCTAAAGCAAAAGAAGTATCCTTCTTCTGGAAGGAAGGCCAAGAGAAGCCAGAAACCCACACAAGCCATTAACCATCAAAGCCATCATCAATGCTGGGAGGGTGGCACAGAGGAACACAATCATAAGAATAAGCACAAGGCTTATCATTTAAGTGTGCAGCTAAACAGGGGTTTCAACTGGGTTTTTATTATAATTCTTTCAAGAAAAGAGAGACAACCTCCTGTCAGGCATATTCCTTCAAGAGTTTACAGCTAGTGACTCCATGACTCAAGACTTTTCAGCTCCTAACCACCATGACAACTGCAAAGCATTATGCTCCAGGTTTATTCAGTTGAACCTAATGAAACTCAGGTTTCTGCTCAGGAAAAGAAAAAAAAAAATTTCACAAGCAGAACTTCACTTTTCTATTTAATATCCTCTAAACTACATGCTTCAAATCCTCATGGTCATTTCACTTTCAGAAACACCTCTGCCCAAAGAAAGAGGAAAGCAAGATCCCCAGGGGGCTGGAATTCTGTCTCCTGTGATCTTCTGTTTGTGAATTATTAAACCTTGCCTGTCACTTTTGTTGACGTTGCACCTCATTACAACAGGAAGCCAGTGAAATGTAGAGCAGCCATTATTCTCTCCTAGCAACAAAGGCAGCAGTTAAATAGCATGTGCTATGCTTAACCCAGACCAAGCAACAAAACTCAAAATTCCCTGAAAACAAGTGCATCACCCTTGAAAAGATGAACTGCACTTATCTAATAGTATTTCAAACTAAAAATAGGGAAAGGAACATTAAATTTTCTGAACTGACACTCTAGAACTTTTTGTAGACCTTTATTCCCAGTCCAGATTTTTTTTTATTTTAGAAAAATTGAAAGGGAAAGCCATTAAAGAGACAGAAAGAGCAAAATGTAATTTCAATCTCAAACTAGGCGACTTGGCAAGATGTCACTGCTGGATTTTAGTTCTTGTTCTTTTTTTGCCTCAGATGTCACATAAAAATGCAAAGTCAGAAAGGAATGTAGAAGCACCCAGACTCATACAGCAAGAACACAGGCAGTTAAGAGTTCAAACATCCCACAGAGTGTGTTTTAAAGAGCACTAAGAGTTGGCGTAAATGTTCTTGCAGCAGTCTAAGGCAACATCTCCAGGCATATCAGCAAATGCACTTAGAAGAGAATTCATCCCATGACCCAGTTACAACACAGTTTTATTTTGGAGATCACTCAGCTGTGCCTCAGCAACAAAACAAGAGTCTGGAGCTATCCCAGTGCAAGCCTGGCTGCAGAAAGTTTTCAGACATACAAAGCCATAATTATGTTAAGTCGGTGCATTTGTCCCTCCTACAAATGCCACACCAACAGTGATTAAGAAAAATAAAATTTAAAAAAAAGCAGAGGAGAAAGGTAGTGGCTCTCTTTAAAAAAAAAATAGGTCGCCAGTAACCTGAATTCTAGGTGATAAGAGATGGGAAAAGAGCTAACTAGAAATCAAAGAGATAATTCAAACAAGAATCAGCTTTAGGATACCTCTTTGCAATTGCTGTTACCAGGTGAATCTCAAATTGTATCTGGAAATTTTAGTCACACATTGTTGCCTTGTCTCTCTTGCCACTGCTGTCTACGTCACAAGGAGTGAGATGATTCCTTCATTCACATTAACAGCAGCAGCATCAAATTGCAAAAGGTTTTCTTCTCTGTTGAATCTGTACTCCAAGGAGTACATATCAACCACACTTATAAAATATTTACAGGTTTATCTCACTCTGGACAGATTTCCTCATTATAATGTTTAGAGCTAAAAGGGTCAAAGCAAACAGGATATTAAGCCAATTCTCACTCATCTAAGGATAAGATTTGCAGAATTTTAAGTCCTGGAATTTAACAAACTTTGCTTGGTAATTTTAAGAAGGTCACCAGTGGCTAAATAAAAATACCCAAGGACTAACAGAGATGCTGAGAGGCTTTTAAAAGGAATTTCAAACTTCTCGGTCTTCTCTGGTTTACAAGTATAGCTAAAATAATCAGCAAAGTATTTTGTCTTTTTCCTCCTCAAAATCATAATTATGGTGCATTTACAAAATACTCAAGCCCAGCAGGCACGGAGATTTCTGACAACCACAACTACATCCAGGGTTTTAAAACATGGAAAGGGCTTTTGGCTGGAAGTTTTCAACTTCTCTCAATCTGTGGGCTCTAAATATTTTGAAAATCAAGCTTGTTGGCAACAAGATTGTTTTCCTTCATTAACTTGGAGAGACACTGAGGAGGTATCCCAGAGTTCCTGAGTTCACAAACTGAAAGCCACTAAGGGATGCATGTCTGGACCCCAAGGAAGTATCCAAATGAGGGCAGGAGCACTGCAGCTGACATCCAGTTTTGCAGTCTCTGTAGGCTCAGTCAAGATTTTCGCCTCTTGAAAATTATGTTCCTCTTACATGACCCCTGCAAGTCAGGAGCTGAAGCATATTTGGAATGCTGCATGTGGGAAGCTTTGAGTGTTCCTGTATGCTGTGAGATTGGTGGACAAAAGGGCAAAGTCCATTGGTCTCTGAGATTCTAAAATACATACCACCATAAGAAACAAATTTCCTTCACAATATTTAAAAGCATCACACTGATTTAGAATTACTTTTACCTAAAAGTTTCTACAGTAATAATTTCATGGTAAGTCTCCAAATGGACTTTCCCAAATAAGAGAGAAGGTCTAGCACTTATCAAAACCCTGAAATAGCAATATCAAGCTTATCATTTTCTAAAGCATTAAGACAGTTATGCCATGTCTACCTGAAAGCTAAACTTCAAAATGAAGCTGAGCAATTCCAGTTGCAGCCAGCTCCAGTGGAAGAAAGTCTAACACAACACAGTATTTGCAAGTGACAGCCTGTGGATGGCCTAAATCCAAGATCTCTGCTATCCATCATCACGTATCCTACAGCACATTTACAAAACAATATGCATTAATCTTTGACTGGTAATATTTGACTATTTCTGTTCATCAGAAATAAAATACTTTCAATACCTTTATGTGTATTTTTCACATTGCTCAATAGTAAAGGCATTCCACCCCTGGGGGAAAAAAGGGCAAGAACAAATATGCTGCCAACCAGTTCTCAAGTACAGTTTTGTTAAGCTTTACCTGTAGTATCTTCATTGCCACGAAGTGCCAGTTTTTATGTATCACATTTACCTTTTCTATAAAATCCACTGTTTGGATTTTATAAAACTGGCAACTTTTACCAAACATGAGTTCTAGTAATCAGATGAATGACTTCTGGATAATTTCTCAGAAAAAGAAGAATCTTCCTAAGAAAATAGACATTTGTCTTCATTAAATTTATTACAATGCTGATGAAAGCTCCAACTTCAGAGTCAGATCTCTAAAAATAACAAGCCTTCCAGAGCTACTTTAAAACTATGTACTTTTTTCTAGGTTCACATATTCTAGCTTTCTTACCTTAACCATGGGGACTAAGAAACCTAAAGAACTGGATGTTTGTTGAATAAACTGGGATGGGAGGGAAGCAGCTATCCCATGAACTGCCTTTATTGTTAGTCTGTTTCTGTGGGGCACCCATAAAAGTACCCAAGACAAGTTTCTTAGCAGAAAGAAATGATGCCAGTAGAACTGCTATCAGAAGAGCAGCATTATTTCCTGCAGCTCAGACTTAAAGGTCTACTGTGCAGGGAAACTTACACATATCTGGACATCATTTGCTTAAAAATTGTTTCCAGAGCTGCCAGACAACCCGAGGCCTTTCAAGTCTGCATAAAGAAGTAATCTAATATTCCACAGCATATTTGGTGGACCAAGCAATTACAATTAACTCTATTGTTGCTTTTCATCCTCCTTAAATTACCAAGTGTAACAATGTATGTAATAAAAAAAATACTGTTTCTCTTCTACACTGTGTTCATTATCATTTAACTACCCAAGGTTTAGTTTTCTCTCTTTACTTGCTTTACTTCTTCCTATCCAGAGGCACACAGATTTACCTGAGTTTTTTGCAATCACGCCAATTCTGCCAAAACCCGTTTTCTCTGCTTGCCAGTATACTCACATTTAATTTCAAATAATTTCGTCTTTGAGCTACTTAAGTGCCACAAGCATAAAGTCTTTCCAAAACCGCTTCTCCATAGTTCACAGCTGTTTTTCCTATTACATCAGTTGAGTTCATCTCAGTTATTCCTCCTTTTTTTCCTTGCAAAGGCACACCGAGAGTGATACTAAATACCCACAGAGCTTCATTAGGAGGAGCAGAGGGGCTGAGTAACACCGCGAAAACGCTTCACAGCGGCGCCTAGAAACCAAGAGCGGACCCAGACACAACAAAACCGGTTTAATCTACAAGTATTCAGACGATGCACACCAACGTTGAAGAGTGAAGCCCATAAAACACACCCGCCCATAAAACAGCGGCACGGCTGTCTCCCGCCCGCGGGACGCGGGCGTTACCGGGGCAGCGCCGACCCGCGTGGCCGCTGCCGTGCGGCTCCGCCCGCCCGGGCCC
>JANPWX010000558.1:485147-535618 GCA_024734555.1 Trochalopteron elliotii
TATCTACTCTGCAAACCTCTCTCCCATCCTGCTTACACAACGTGTGGGTTAAGGAGGTACGGTCTGATTTTTCAGTACCTTTGTCAGCCTTATTAAATGCTTGCAATTTTATTTTCCTTTTGTGTCTCTAGCTTTGTAGCAACTGCTGAGAATGTGTGCTCTGTGGGAGGTCCTGAGACGACTTGCTGCCCCCTTTATATTGTACCTTTTGTTTTGCAGGATTTGTTCCTCTCCCTTTCAATGGAGAGTGACAGTACAGATCAATAATGAGGACCAGCCCTCGCAGGCCCTTAATTCTCAAGAGACGGAAACTGACCCTCCCTCAGAATGATGAATCCAGCACTGCAGCAAGAGATGAGAACAGAGGTCAGGATGAAAAGGCTCCTAAGCAGGAGCACAGGCAGGAAGACCAACACAACAGACAACCCCAAGACAAAAGGGACTGCAGCCTGCAGAAATTCCCAGCGGGAATAAAGATAATTGACCATCCCACGATGCCTAACACACAGGTGGTGGCCATCCCTACAAATGCTGATATCCAGAGCATCATAGCAGCATTGACAGCAAAAGGAAAAGAGTCTGGCAGCAACGGACCCAACAAGTTCATTCTCATTAGCAGTGGAGGCACGTCCCGTTCAGCAGGTCCAGCACCATCACAGCATCTCCCAACAGAGAAGAAAGCCAGTGCAGCCATCAAGGCTGCAGATGGCCAAGAAAGAGAGAAGGATGTTGCACAGACACCTGGTCTTGTGGGCAGTACAACCCTCTGGCATTCAGGAGTTGATCCTGTGGTTGGACAGGAGCAGGAGACCAACAGTATGTAGTTTTTTCCTGGGTTTTTTGTTGTTTTTTTTTTCCTGACAAAGAGATGTGAAATGGGCAAAGGAGTGCAGCACTTGCATCTTGGTATGCAGTAATTATTGATATCTTGTTGATTACAAAGATTTGATTTATTTAATTACAACATTTGAATCTAATCATCTACATAGCTTTGCATATGTTGGGAAATCTGAAGAATCTGTGGACGTATTTTCTTGGTGGAAGACATCTGAGCTTCTGACTCAGGTTTTGTGCTAAGTCTTTCTGTTTCTTGAAGTACTAGATCAACATTGTCCTGTTTTGGTGGACAGCAATAGTCTGGTTTGAGTGTTTAAGGCTGCATCTCTTTTCATAAACTGGGCAACTACACATGAAGTCAGGAATTCAAGGTGAATTCCTTCCATAATATTAGTGTTGCAATACCATCTTTATGAAGTGTGACTGGCGCCTTCCTTCTGACAGCTGAGATGAAGGAGTAGCAGGGTTACTTGTGAGAAAGCAGAGTTAAGATGAGGGGAAGGCTGTGTCTGTAACCTACCTGGGCTTCAGTAAAGCTTTTGACACTCTCTCCCACAGCACACTCCTGGAAAAGCTGGCAGCCCATGGCTTGGTCAGGTTCACTCTTTGCTGGGTTAAACTGTCTGGATGGCCAGGCCCAGAGAGTGGTTCTGGATGGTGCTGCATCCAGCTGGGGACTGGTGGGGTTCCCCAGGGCTCAGGGTTGGGGCCAGTCCTGTTTACTATCTGTATCAATGATCTGGATGAGGGCATCCTCAGTAAGGTCACAGATGACACCAAGTGGACGAGAATGTGGATCTGCTGGAGGGCAGGAGGGCCCTGCAGAGGGATCTGGACTGGCTGGATCCAGAGCCTGAGGCCAATTGCGTGAAGTTCGGTATGACCAGATACCAGGTCCTGCAGTTGCATTGCAACAACCCTAGGCAGTGCTACAAGCCTGGGGGAAGAGTGTCTGGAAAACTGCCCAGCAGGAAAGAACCTGGGAGTACTGGTCAACAGCAGCTGAATACGAGCCAGTGTGTGCCCAGATGGCCAAGAAGGCCAATGGCACCTGGCCTGGATCAGCAATAGTGTGTCCAGCAGGAGCAGGGCAGAGGTTGTCCCCCTGTGCTCGGCACTGGTGAGGCCACACCTCAAGTTCTGTGTCCAGTTCTGGCCCCTCACTGCAAGAACATTGAGGTGCTGGAGCATGTCCAGAGAAGGACAACAGAGCTGGCGAAGGGTCTGGAGCACAGGTATGATGAGGAAGAGCTGAGGGATCTGAGGATGTTCAGCCTGGAGAAAAGGAGGCTCAGGGATAGCCTTATCACTCTCTACAACTGCCTGAAAGAAGGCTGTAGAGCAGTGGGAATTGCCTTCTTCTC
The DNA here is from genome assembly GCA_024734555.1 of Trochalopteron elliotii. Classification (NCBI taxonomy): domain Eukaryota; kingdom Metazoa; phylum Chordata; class Aves; order Passeriformes; family Leiothrichidae; genus Trochalopteron; species Trochalopteron elliotii. The sequence goes on from JANPWX010000558.1 coordinate 487,349, forward strand.
CTAGGCAACCAATGACAGGACAAAAGGGCATAGCCTCAAGCTGTGCCAAGGAAAGTTCATATTGGACATTGCGAAGAATTTCTTCCCTAAAAGGGTTGTCAAGCATTGGAACAGACTGTCCAGGGAGGTTTGGAGTCACCATCCCCAAAGGTGTTCAAGAAAGAACTGGATGCTGCAGTCAGTGCCATGGTCTTGTTGATAAGGTGGTGTTTGATCACAGGTTGGACTCGATGGTCTTAGAGGACTTTTTTAACCTAAACGAGTCTGTGATTATTATGTGGGCTTGTTATCCCAACAGGCAGTGGTGAGACAATGAACTCTGTGTTGGACAACAGCCTCACCAACATCCAGTGGCTGGGGAAGATGAGATCCGATGGGCTGAATCCTTCTTCTGTGAAGGAAGACACAGAGAAAGAGAATCAGATGCCTCTGCGGGAAAGAGTCAAGGTAAGTAGGAGAATACAAGAGTATGTGCTGAAACTTCTGATAAGGAAGTAATCTGTGTGGATCAGAAGACTTGCAAGAATGAAGCATCACTATCTCTAAGTAATATGAGTTTAACCTTTACTGATATGAATAGCAGAACCCTGAGGATCCAGGGATGTTCTATGGGCCTTCTTGTCAGCTTCATGAACATTCATGTATCACCCTTTCTGTCTTTCAGACTGAAGAGGAAGCTGCTGCTGCTGCTATTCCTACTGCTGCTGTGTCCTCCTCATGGCAGGATTCGGTGTCAGAACGACCTCCTTACTCCTACATGGCCATGATCCAGTTTGCCATCAACAGCACGGAGAAGAAGCGCATGACCCTGAAGGACATCTATACATGGATTGAGGATCATTTCCCTTATTTTAAACATGTAGCTAAGCCAGGTTGGAAGGTAACAAGCAGGCCTTCAAGTTGCTGTGGGTGATGTTACAGGCCTTCTGGAACAAAATGAAAAGTTGTTTCCCAACCTGCAAAGCAAGATGGAAGCTCATTTAAATATTCTGCCCCAAATACACTGTTATTCCAGATGCTCACTGTACCACTTCTTGTATCCCTTGCCTCATCCTACTTAAACAAGATGATGGGATGTTTGGTCACTGGAGTGAGAATAGGGATCTCAAGAGTACATAGAGTAAGAGACTGATGACAGGCTTGGCTGGGTACACTGTGAATATGAAAGTTGCATGTTGTCTGCACTTTGGAATGTAATCCCTCTGCTAGGGCAGCCATGTTTGAGGTAGGCCTTGCTGTGCTGATAACAAAACTGCTGCTTTCCAACCTCCCCCTTGCTCCTCTCTCCCCAGAACTCCATTCGGCACAACCTGTCCCTTCACGATATGTTTGTCCGTGAGACGTCTGCCAATGGTAAAATCTCCTTCTGGACTATTCACCCTGATGCAAACCGCTGCCTAATGTTGGACCAAGTATTTAAGGTGAGTTGCCTCGTGCAAAGACAATACAGGCTATGCAGATTCTAAATGCCACACTAGCCTGATGCACCTTATTTTAATGGTAAGGTCAAGCTGCTTTGACATCAGCCACTTTGTAGGGGCTGGATTCAGTCACCTCACTTGACAAATAGACAAGCTCTGAATTTGAAAGAAAAGGTGCTGTGACTGTGCTTTTGACCTGGAGCTTCTGTGGGATGTGTTTATTCTTCACATGCTGTGCCAAATAAAATAGTCAGGTTGTTCAACTTCTTTCTATGGGCCTGATTCAAATTCCTAATGAGAAGCTTTCCACTGAGGCTAGCCAGGTGTTCCTACACTGTTTGATGAGTCAGTCATAGGATGGAATTGTCCTAGCCCAACTAGGTATTTTAGGATGATTTTGTCAGGGAAATAGAGCTTGGGAATCTATAGATGTGTTTAGACTCTTGTGTTTTCTGCAGTGGGTGGGTAGAATTAACTTTTGTTTGCTCAGATTGTACAAGTTTAAAATGTCCCATGTGTGTCCCTCTTTGGTTGATAACTTCATCCTAATTTTTTTCCTGCTCAATGTCTTCTGCCACCAGCCGCTGGACTTGGGGTCACCAACATCACCTGAGTACTCTGAATCAGTAAGAATTGTCATCTGGCTCGGGGCTTGATCTTCCATCCTCTTCTTACCAGTCACTGAAGGAAAGGACAACAGGCTTGGGGAGGGGGACTGGGTTATTGCTGCATCTGCTCATACAGCTCCATGCACACCCTTTGTGGGGAGAGGGGTCTAGCCAAAGGTTCACTGCCCTCAGATGGCACAGTCTCTCTCTAGCTGGTAAAGCTGGACAGCTTTGAGCAACTTGGAAATCTGCTGCTGAAGTAGGCTGCAATGGACACCAACAGGCTTCAGAGAACAAGCCCAAACAGATTTCTGGTAAAATCATCTCCATGACAACAATTCCAATATGTTCTAGGGCTCAGATCCAGGGAGAATAGGATCTCTCTGTGCTCCTTTTTCATTTTAGAACTCACTGCATTGTGACTCTTGAAAGGATGAACCTGCTTGCTATTGCTCTTGCATTCAGCAGTTTTAACAGTGATAGATTTGCAAGCATCCAGTCAAACACTTTTCTGTCACAGCTACAACCTTGGCCATCTTTCCATCTGCTCAGAATTCTGATCCCATTGTGGCCTCTGCTATTCCATTTGAACACCTATCTGGTCTATGGTTAGTATAGGCATCTACTATACAATAAAGCCATCCTATTCGTTGTTCCTCAGGCACTGAGGGTGCCAAAACCAGCTCACTTCTGCAGTAGAGTCTGCAGCTGGAGCAGCTCTCATGGCACCTCTCTTCCTACACAGCCTTTGGTGGGCAGCTGGCTTTGGGATGGCATGGCTGCAAACCAGCAAGGGGCACAGACCTAGAGCCAGCCTGAGTGCTGGGTGCTGACAGCTCTCTGCATTAGTGCAGAGCTAATGCTCTCTCTGCATTAGTGCAGCACAGACCTCTGGTGTCACAGTTCTCAGTCAGGCAGCAGAATAAATGTGGGCCCTTTTCTTCTAATCTCTCTTTTCTCCTTCTCCCCTTACTTATTTCACAATGACTGCAGCAACAAAAGAGTCGTCTTCCAGCTCCTCTGAAGAACATGGGAAGCAAAACTGAACCCCAGAATTCACGTAAGTGTCCACACCAGTCTAGGCCAAAGAGAATCAGTCCAGTAAATCTGGGGCACTCTCACAGATCCCTTTAGGAACAGAAGTGGAGTGTATTATCCTGGTTTGCCAGCTTTTATGCTCCTTACTGTCTGGTTTGAAATGGAAAGCAGTATTGTTGCATCTGAAAGGACATGAGGCTGAGATGGTGGGCATTGGGCACTCAAATGGAGTGAGAGCCCCAGCTTGAGGGATAGGATCTGCATGAAAGGTTATTTTCTTGATGATGAGGCTTCTGGTTTAGTATTTGTATCCTTAAAATTAGCAGAGAAGGCAAGTGATCTGATCAAATGTTTCTTTTGGTGTGTCTAGAAGGACTGCCTGTAAGGTTCATGGGTTTCAAGAGGTAGCAGTGGAGAACAGGCAAAAGTGAGTCCCTTCTTTTCCCTTCCAGGCCGAAAGATGAAGCCTTTGCTTCCTCGTGTCAACTCCTACCTGGTTCCAATCCAGTTTCCTTTGAGTCAGCCTCTTGTCTTGCAGCCTTCCATGAAGGTTCCTCTGTCCCTGGCACAGGGAGCATCCCTTAACAGCTCAGAGACTTTGCAGAGCAATAAGCGTGTCTGCATTGCTCCAAAGGTTGGTTTCTTGTTTTCTGAGGAATTTTGAGGGGGTTAGTGTGGTGCTTTTTTTTTAGCTTTTTTTTTTTTTTAAGAGGGGCAAGGAGGGGTCTAGGGAGGGTGTGGTGATTTTTTTTTTAAGGAGGGATTTGTTTGTTTGTATATTTTGTTTACTTTTTTTCTGTATCTCTTGCCTTCAATGAACTTTTTCTTCATATGGTTCCTTTGTGCATCTTTACTAGGTGCTCTAAGATGCCAAGCTCCTATTCAAGGAGTTAGCCAGTGATGATTCTTGCTATCCTTTACTCTCTCTCTCTAGGCTGACTGCCACCTGGTAGTTTATTTGCTCTAAGGATGTTTCCCTAATTCACTAGAGGAAGGGACTCTATGGCTTGGTCAAGACAATTTTTCTTTACTGCTGGGATGTGAAGAAAGAAGAATGGGAGGAATGGCTTTGTTCTGATCCTAAAACATTCATGTTTTTGATAGTTCTATAGACAAGTAGCAATAAGGAACTTCTGAAAGAGAATATATTTCAGGTGGTCTCTTCCCAGAGGATTTCCTTGTCTGCTGTTTGCTAATTCTGTGAAGTTCACAGTTTTATGGGCTCAAGAAGAGCAGCTATTAAACAGATCTTTTTCTTGGCATCTCACTGACTGCTCTTGTATGCTTAGACATTGTAAAGCTTTAGCTTCTTCCATCCTGTCTAACCATAATCCTATTTTCCTTTGTATGCCTGCTGCTTTATGTTCTCTCCAGCTATGATTTGTCTTTCTCCTGTGCTCTTTTTCTTTTGATAACCTCATTTTTTTTTCTCTTCCTTTTCCATGGTTTCTGGGAAAGCAGTCCTCATTCATTTTGTTATTCCCATTTAGATAAAGTAAGAAAAAAATCAAAGAGATCATATTTTTTTCCAGAAATATTCAGCTCCCTTTCTGCCTGTACTCACAGAAGTTTCTCAGAGCAGGAGTGCTCTGAAGGGTATGACTTTCAGTCACTTAGCTAGAATCCTTCCCATGTGATCCTTAGGCTTCTTTCTATCAACTTCACAGAGATCAATCTCAATCTGTTATAGTTACTGCTTCCTGAATATCTTCCTCTCATTCTTTCTGCTGACCTTAAATGCCAGTCTTGCTTTTCTTTCCCCTGTTATTTGGGTTTTTGGGTAGCTTAGATCCTTGCTTACTGACTGCATGCCACCTGTGTTTCATTGTAGATGTCACTGTCTGCAGAAGAGTCACCCTCTTTACCCACAGCTGCTGTCAAGGAGGAGGGTCAGTGTGATGAAGGTTTATTTTCCCCATCCCATTCCATACAGGAGAACAGCTCCCAGCCTGGTGAGGAATTGTCTCCTTTCCCTGAGGGTGCCTGTAAAAAGGAGGAAGAAGGCTCTCAGCTGGATCCCTGGCTGTCCCCGTTTGCCTCAACCGTAACAGTCAAGGAAGAGCCAAGCTTGTTCCTCCCAGACTTGTCCACAAAGGAGAGGAAACAGTTCACCACACTGAAGTCCCCACTTAAGGCAGTTTCTGACTCTTTAGTTATAAAGAGGAGGGAAAGGAGGGAGGTGGGCAGATCCAGGAGGAAACAACGCCTAGCACTGCCTTGTTCAGAGGAGCCTGTCCTTGTTTTGCCTGAAAGCAGCAGCTTTGAGCCTTTCCGGTTAGGGGCGGAGCGTCCCTTCCCCCAGGAGAACCAGCCCCTGGAGAACATGTCACAACTCAGCTGCTCACAGGGAGAAGAGGGGGCTTTTAAAACACCAGTCAAGGACATCTTCAGCAAATTGCCCATTTCTTCTACTCCCAGCAAAGTCCCAACCACTACCACCCCTTCACTAGAGGTCCTGGACCCCTTAGCCAAGGGAAGCCATGAGCTGGACTTCAGTCCAGTGAAAACCCTTCAGTTGCCATTCACACCCCTCCGGGACAACCAGGACTTGCTGGGTTTTAACAGCACACCCCTTAAAAACCCTCTTTTTGATTCTCCTCGAGAACTGCTCAATACAGAGTCCAGTGACATGGTCCATGTGCCCCTCACAAGCTCTCCAGCATTTCTTCGTGACGCTTCCAAGCAATCCTCTGTTGAACTGACAGCCTCTGGCTTGACTGAAAACCGGTCACTCATGGAGGGCCTTATCCTGGACACTGCAAATGACTGTATGAGTCTCAGCAAAATCCTTCTAGATATCAGCTTTCCTGGTCTTGAGGATGAAAATTTAGGAACAGACATTAGTTGGTCTCAGCTCATACCTGAACTGAAGTGACCTGGCCTGAGGACTGAATTGGACTTGTTCTGATGTTACAGAAAGCACTCTGCTCTTCTGAGATTCATTCATGTAATCTAGGACAACTGCTTTTGACTAATTCCCACATCCATGGGAACAGAGAGCATTATTGACTCCTGCTAAGCTGGGAGACAGCCCCATCAGCTGCTATGACTTTCCTTTATAAGATGCTGTAGACTTTGAGTGGAACAAGATGACAGAACCTTTCTAGCCTTGTGCTAGAGATAGCCTCTCTCCAGGGATTCTTATCATGAGAACATCTAGGCTGGCCCTGAAAGGCATTTGCTACTCAAGATATCAGAGGAAACAAAGATGTTCCTCACTACTATAGGAAAGAGCCCAGGAACCTCCTCCTAGCACTGTCCTTATCTCCCTTTACTCCCCTATTACTTAGTATCTTCTGTCTAGTTTTAATGGCTGTAAATACTGTACATTGCTTAAGTTAGCCCTTAATTATAATAATAATTTTATTATTGTAGGGTTATGGAAATATTTGGCCTGGTAAGGGTTTGACCTAGAGTGTGTTGTCCATATGTTCACATATCTTGTATTCCTCTATCCTAGTTAAAAGCCCAGATTTATATTTTTTTAACTTCAAAAACACTGTTCTAAAGGTCGCTGGGGCCAAGATCTGGAAAATTGTCTACATGTGACCCAAGTCAAACAGAAACAGGTTATCTGGATTGCAGCATAAAATCTTGGTTTGGCTTCCTTTTCCCAGGCTGGAATGGAGAACAGCTTAGATCAAGCCACATAGCTCTTCTGATTCCAGAGGTCTATTCTGTACCTAAGGACATGGTGCAGTAAGATAGGCCTCAACTGAATGGTTAAAGCTGCTCTCATTACAGTCAGCAGTTGAAAATGTAAAAAAGAACCTATAAAGGGAATGCTGGTATTTCCACTGAAAATTGATCTCTGGAAACACAAGGAATGTATCTCTTGGTGCAATAGAACAACTCCCCCCAGTTCTCTAGAACTTATGCCATAAATGAAATTGCCATGGCAAAGATCCAATCCTTCTGCTTGCAGACAAGTGGTGACTCCTGTATCCAAATACTTAATAAAGCTTCTGTGGGAACACAGCTGAGTGTTATCTGTACCACCCCCAGCAGCCTGCCAGGGTTGGCCATAGAATGAACAACCCCTTCTTATCTCATGTGTGTGCTTTGTGACCCCTGAGTGAGTGACCATTAGGACATTCTCAGGCCTTGTTGGCCAAACCACATTAGATTTAGTTACTCAACCCCCTGCTTCATATAACACACTTTTTCCTGCTGCTTGTGGGTAAATCCTGACTATACAAGTCAGAAGCATACGCACAACACCACCACCAGACTAATTTCTGTATCTTCTGAATGCAAAACCAAATGTTGCTTGAAACTGTTTCTGCCTTCCCCTATAAACATAAAACCAGTTTTAGATGTGTGTGGTTTTCAGAACCACAGCTCTCCTGTGCGTTTGTTAGAGATTATTTGCCCTCAACAAATGTTTCCAAGCTTTGGTTTAATGGTTATTTCAGTTTTTCTGGGGTTACAAAGCTGGAGAAGAGGCCTGGTTTTGCACACTTTCTACTAGTACTTCTAATACTCAACTTTGCTTTCTCAAGGCGTCCTATCTCCATTTCACCTCACTTGCTCCTAAGAGGATGTGTGCATACAACTGACACCTGAGAGCCAGCCAGCTAAGATCAGGCCTCCAGCAAATGCTGAAATTTTCTTGTCCTTGCTGTCAATTCCAGGCAGGTGCTCCCCTGCTGGCCCTGTCAGCTGAGGTGCTTTGGTGGCCACCTCACATTTTATTTTGAACACAGTATTGCCAAAGTTTAGTTTCCCTTCTCGTTACATATTCCAGTAAGAGCACTGCTCAAGGGCAATTATATCAAAAAAGAAACAGAAACAACAGAAAAAAAATCCATTAAGCAACGCTACCTCTTCCTCCCAGGAGAGATGTCCCAATGTTTTGGCCAAACTAGTTCAAAGCACCTGTTGGTGAGACTTAATCACAAAATATTACTATTTCTCTCCATTTATATTTGCCTGATATTCTGCCTAGATTCTTTCCTTGAGGAAAGGCAGTTATCACCTGTCCCTCTGCAGGCTCAGTATTGAGGTTATAGTGTAGAGGTGTGATCATGTCAGACAGTGGATGCCCCTGTCCACCCTCCTGCAGTAAGAGCTGAGCCATACTTCCTATCTTCTCATGAGCCCTAGAGCAGGAAGGCACAGTTCCTCACACCCTTTGCATAGCACAACCCAGGGCTTCTCTGAGTAATGTGCAGGAGCATCCCAGGACTGTCCTTGAGTTCTGATAATAGACAAAGCTGTTTAACATCTTCTAGCCTGTGAAAGCAAACATTATTTAACATAAAAAAATTAAGGGATCTGGGACACACAAATCTACAGGGAGCCAGCAAGTGCTGTGGATGCTCTGCTCCTCTGACAACTCTGCTTGATAGCTGGAGTGTGACAGACTCAAAGGAGAAGGTAATTCCCTTTCATTGGTTGAGTGGGGTTCCTCCCACTATGTTTTGTCAGCTGAAAATGACTGGATGCCACCTGAGATGAGGTAAGCAAGGACAATTGCCACCTTTTTACTTTTGCAACTTGGCTGGTGGTAGAGGAAAAGCTTGATCATTTCCCCATATGGAAGAAAAGAGACCCTGTTTTACATTGCAGAAATCTTTTTATAAGGATGTCAGGCCTTCATTTCTCCCAGAGGGCAGTCTACCTCTTAACAAAGGTGAAAATTTCTTTTTTAGTAAAATACCTGACTTCCTCTTTAAAATACACTATAGGCTCAGAGAGAAAAACTACAGGCTTGAAAAATGTGAGCTGGCTCCTGAACAGAAATAGTTTCCCTTCCCACTTCCCTTTTTTCCAGAACAGGTGAGCTACAACTGGATAAAAAGATATTCAGGGCATAACAAAGTATTAGCTGCCTGAGATGAAGAAGAAAATGTCCTGCTTCACTACTCATCTCAGACTGGCTTCTTTCTTGCTTTGAAACAGAGTAATATCAAGACTATGAATCTGAGCTGCTGATACAGGTCAAATGACACATTTGTCCTTGTGTTTCAGTTACATTTCTTAGAAAAAAACCCCATAATAAATACCAGTTACAGTTTACTTGCAATACAGGCAAAAGATTATGCAAAGCAGATTCTCTTCCACATCTCAAAATTTGTGGGAAGTCATAGAGCACACTGATGAACTGTTTGCATAAAAACACACAATCAGAATTATTTATCTTCCATTGCAGCAGCCCTCTTGTTAGAGGGTAGAAATGAGCCAAGACACAACCTTCTTGTTTATCACAGCACAAAAAACGTCCTGGTTTATTCCTCCTTACAGCTCAGCCATCCTGACTCCAACTGTTCACTGACTCTGGCTGCAGCAAGCTCCTGCTGTAGGTTTCCCTTGCAGCCTCTGACTGCTGGCTATTGCCTGCTAAATTATGACTGCATGGATTAGTTTGCAGACTCGGAATACAGGATTTTACCTGGCTGGACTGTGACTGCAGGTTCCAACAACAGGCTCTAACTGCAGACCCAGACTTACCTTACATCAATGATTCTCTCTCCCCAGGATCCTTCTTCATGCTTCTCTCATTTCCTCTTCCTCAAGGTTCCTTTTCCTTCATAATCTTCCCCTTACCAGCTAACTCACTCCCTTTTATCACACTTATCTTTATTGGATATAGCTGTTACTCATCGGGGCGAGGCTGTATTGGGTAATTAACGCATCTGTTACTTATCAGGGGTGAGATCACCTGTATTCCCTTCTCCTACAATCTTCCACATCTGCTCTTTTTTTTTTCTTTTCTTTCTTTCTTTTTTTTTTTTTTTAATTCACCAAATTTAAAACCAGAAACATCTAATGATGTTATTTAAGAAAGCCAAGGAAAACAGCCAGCACAAATTATTATTGAGCTACAGTCAGACGTGGATTTATGCTCCAATGCCTCCTGTTGGTCTCTATTACCTTCTCATGGGTGTATAGGAGGTTGCTGCCAATAGGGCCTCTGTTTATTTAGCTGTGTAATTTGTAGAAGGTTGGTTTTTTGTACTCAGCTGTGGTCACAAACAAGAGACTGGCTCATGAGAACCCTGACTGTTTAATGGATGGACCAGTTTTCCAAGACAACAAAAAAACCTGCTCACCTTCACTGGACTTTGGACGAATCTCTTAATATTGTTGATATTTTCTATAGAATAATGTTTTTCACTACCAGTATGGTAACTTTCCTTGGTGCACTGTATTCTTTCACATTGGATGTATTTTTCTATAAATTTTAATAAAGACAAAGTTTTGGATCATATCATTATGCAACAGGTCAGGTCATTCCATCTCAACTTTATACTTTTCTTATGAAGTAACATGTTTAAATTACTTATATGTTTTGGGATTTTTTTTATTCTGAATTCTGAGATTATATGTTTGTCTATGCACAAAGCTATTTTGGATTGTGGAACTGCATTTCAACTTAAATTTCTATTGTGGATAATGCATGTATATTGCAAAGCCCTGAAACACTTGATTTGGGTGTATTTATATGAGTCTGGTGGTCTAATCTGTCCTGAGTTATCAATATGTATTTTCCACTTTAAGTTCACTTTAGGAAAGCTTCTGTTTGAAGCAGTTTTGCCTGCTCTCATGGTAGCCTTAAAGTTTTAGACAATTTGATATATTTAGCATCCAGTCCAATTCCTCCATGACAGGAAGAAAGGTCAGGAATGCAGCAGAGCTGACACCATAAAGCGTCCCTTGGAACTTGTGGCATCACTGAAGATGCCTTTAGCATCAATGTGGTTTTCCAAGTATTTGCAAGTAATGATGTCAATGACACAGAATGGTCTGATCTGAGGAGCTCCACGCTGTAGCTAATTAGTTCCAGACAGTCTGCACTCTGCTATGCATACCCATGGGACTGGCATGCTACAGTGATAAGAGCTGTTTTTCTGTTTCCCATGGCTGACTCTCAGGTTTTATTTATTTGCTGTTTTTATTCAAATCTTGGAGTCAGGAGACCATGAGATAATCTCAGTTGCCATTTAAATCATGCCAAGGCCTTGCCATCAAGAATGTAGCTGGTGCACATACAAATGCAGCCAAAGGCTAGGAGACCAAAGGAGTCCAGTATTTAAAATCAAAAATAAAATGACACTGTTAGAGCAGCATTGTTATCCATCAAATCCCTGGGGTGATAACACATCCCTCTGCCACTGTATGTGCATCGTGTACACAAAGCTGCTTCTGCACTACAAGTACTACTGTGCTGGTGATTCCATCATAAAATCCTGAATTGTCTGAGCAGACAATAGCCATACTGAACATCAGCCTCAGGTAGAGTTATTCTGCTGGGGAGAGAAGGGGCAGGGAGCACAGGGAATGCAGTTCAAGCAGCCCTATTACTTCTATAAATGAGAGCACAAGAATATTTTGCTCAGATTAAAAAGCCCTTTGTAGCAAACCTTTTCTTGAAAAGACGTAGTGCCTCCCTGCTTTGTATGGATTTTTTGTCAGGGTGTCCTTCTTGGCTTTGATGTTTCCCTTTTTATGAGCTGAGTGAAAATTTTCCAGTTTTTTGCTGTTATAAACATTCTTTTAAAAAGTCTATTTCACATCCTTAGCAGAGTCAGCTGGCAACTAAAATATGAAAAGGGATTTATTCAGTACAGAGTGTGCCCCAGCACAGACTTGCTGGAATATGTGGAGATTTCTTCCTGAACTTGTTCTTCACGACTTCCAGCAGCTGAGCATGGCACCATGAGCTCTCTTGTGTCCAAGGGACTTTTGCTGGCTGTAGGGAGTGGGTGATATAAGGAAAGATCTTGGTAGGAGGAAGATGTCTCAGAGTCAAACGGAGACAGAGTTCAGAAGACAAAGAATCACAGAATCATCTAGGTTGGAAAATACCTTTAGGATCATCAAGCCCATTAACCTGATACAGCCAAGCCCACAACAAAACCATGTCCCTAAGTGTCACAATCTACACATTTCAAATGCCTCCAGGAATGGTGACTCAACCACTTGCCCAGGAAGCCTTCTTCCAATGTTTGATAAACCTTTCAATGAACAAATTTTTCCTAATATTCATTTTGAACCTCCATTGACACAACTTGAGGTTGTTTGAGAGCATAAAGAAAGAGTCAAAAGTTGGATAAGGACCACAGATTCAAGAGCGCTCAGGTTTAAGACTGGGGCAAAATTATCAGGTACCACAGAAAAGCATTAGAGATGTGGAATACTTATTTTTGGTCTTGGGTTTGCCTCTTTTACAAGGGATGGGTCCAGTGCCTTGCACATAGCATCAAGGAGAAAATACACTGTGGAAAAGCTGCCAATTCACTAAGCAGGACTGAGGTGTTGTCCCTGAAAAGCCATCCACAAGAGGAGCATGACTTGAAAGACTTACTCTGTGAACACTGATGTTTGAATTACTGCATTTCTAAATAAAAGTCTGCCTGAACAAGAGAACAGGAGGTGGGCTGAAACACCCTTTAGAGTGGCTGACTCCCCCACTGGTTAAGTTAATTTCAGCAAGTTATACTGCTGACTGATGAAGAACTTGACTGATCTCAATTGCTTTAAGGTGCAGAAGAAGCCATTTACAAACAAATAAAACAGAAAACATCACGGTACACCTGCCAACTCGTGATAGGGATGTTTTCCACAGCATCTGATGGGTGACTGAAAGTAAACCCTATCCCCAAAGGAAATGGCGCTGGAGGCAAAAACAACCATCAGAGAGATTCTTACCTTCCAAGGACTATATCTGGGCTTCATTTTGAGCAAGATGAGATCTGCTCTGATTCTACTGTTAACTGGGCACAGGCAAAAAGTGTATAGGTGATTGTCTTTTTTCTTTCCTCTTGTTCTTTTACATGAAAAAAAAAAGTTCTTATAGAAGCCCATAAACAGCCACTCAAAGCACCTTGCCAAGGCTCTGTAGGTTGTTTTACTAATAAGCCCACACATATGCATACCAAATGAGGGTTTACCAAGCAACTCTAACTCTGGCTTTTACTGTTCAAGTATTCAGCTTTAGGGACATCCTCTGGAAGGAGCCTTAACGGTGTAAAATTTTCATTATTATTTTTATGGCGTTATGTAGAGACCTAGAAAAAAGTGCCTGTGTTAGTGTCAAGTGCATTCTTAGCCTCGAGCTAAGTGGATAATGGAAATATTTTTCTCCCTATGGGTGGGAAGTGGAGGGATAGTGAAATGAAACAACTACACAAAGACACACAGAGAAGAGACATCTTTGAGACTACACATTTCCAAATACTGTGTTATCAGCCTTAAATTCATAACTATCCTTCATCTCAGGTAAGCATATTCCTACCAGGGATTATTCTTTACTTTAAACCTCTTGCTGAGCACAGAGAAGCTCTAGCATGAGTAGGACAGTTGCTGTTGCTATGTGCTTCAGTGGAAATGCACACCAGTGGAGATTCTTTCCCCTCCTGAAAAGAAAGCCAGTCTTCTAGTGTGATTTGTGTGGCTGTGTAATGCAAGGGGAAATTTTGTATGGCCTGGTGCAACTCTTCTGTGGCAATGATAACTATTCCAACCAAACAGAAAAGGCCCCTCTTTAATGCAGTTCAGCCCAAACAAGAAAAGCAATACAAAGAGGACAAAAATCATTATATTTATAATGATATGATGTTCATAATTATATTTATAATGATCAAGAAATATTTATACAGCAGAGGAATTTCACATTGGACAACACTGTTCCAAGTTTGCCACGGTGCAATCATAAATCTATCTCATAGGGCAGATCACTACAGACACTTGACCCTAAATTACCTACCTAAGCAAACTATTCTACTTTCTGACTGACCTTGCTGGCAGGACACACTTTGCTGTCCAGCAGCTGAGCTAAACATTGTGTACATCTGAGATGACATTTATCTCAAGGAAACTTGCCAGACACACTCACAGATATAAATACTGCAACCTTTTACTTATTATTTCAAGAATACAAATGTATTTTATTATACAAATAGACAAACTGGAGGGAATTCAAAGCAGAGGAACCTTTTCTTTTTCAAAGAATCTTTTTCAGAGATGGAAGGGAGAGAAGTATGCATAGTTTGCCTGAGTAAGGTTTGTCCTCTCATTCCTCCTCTGCACCATCTGTGCATCCACAGACTGCGCAGGCTGTGAGAATGCAGGAGAATGAGCAGAAAGTTGCCTCATTGTTATCCTGCAGTATCCACCACAAGGAATCTCCTGGTTTGACATAGTTGCTATACCCAGGGTCACTTTTACACCCACTTGAAGCTTACACTACTACTGAGATGGTGCACTAGAAACTGGCGTACCGTAAAAACAATTTGTCTCTGTGCTGGTTACATTATGTGGGAGCTATTGCTAAGCTCTGCAAGCACCCAACTTGTCACAAAATAAATGTAAAACTCTCCATCTACAATCCACCCTCCCACCTGCACTGTGTCAAATCTCAGGAGGACAAAATAATAGTTTCCAAACTGTTGAAAGAGAGAAATTCAAAGCTGAAAAGAAATCTATAAGAAAGAGAAGCAAACATTAGAAGTTGCAAAAGTAGCAGGAGAATATTTTAAAGAGGAATTATTAGGCTAAGTAAAGCTTCCCAGAAGTGAGATACAGGGAAAATCTCTGGCAGAAGGACGCCAGTCGGTGAAATTTAAAGCCAAACCAGTGAAAGCCCTCAACAGAGCAGCTTCTCAAACAGCTGGGATACTCCCTAATGCTCCTGGCAGAGGGAAGTAAAACCCTTGTCTCACGTTCTTTAATCTGCCAGTTGCTTCCTTCAGCAAAGGAGTCCATTTCTCCCCTTTACTACTCCAGGTACTATTAATGAATTTCTTCCAGCAGAGGAGTAGACTGGAATATATTGATCCTCTCTTGCTTCTTGGCTGGGCAAACTGGCTACAGGGAAATGCTGCTCTTCAGTGCCTTTCCTTAGAAGTATGGGCACTACTTCTGATTTCTTCAGGATTTCTCAGGCATGGAGGTGATCAGGTCCAGGGACCAACACCCACCAACACAGCTAAAGTACTTAGCACCTGGAACCTTTTGCCCCAGAGCTCTCACTGACCTGTAACTGCTTGAGCTGGAAGGCCAAGCTGGTACCTGGAGCAGGGAGAATGGCTTTTATATTCTGTGGAGGCAGAGTGTTTCTTCTATTGTCCAAATAGCACTGTTGCACGCCCTGTAAAGATTTCTGTATGAAGGGTGCAGAAAATCGAGCTATTATGGGTTATGATTATTTTATGTGACTGCATCAGAAAATAGTTTATTGGTGTGTATGGGATTGTGTATGAATATTTTCATCAAAATCAGTTTTATTTTTCTAATACAGGTTACTGGTGACTCATACTTTTTCAGAATCTACAAAAGATGACTGGGAAAGGTATAACTGGTGAAAAATCCCCTTAAATTTACTGCACTGTGGTCAGATTTCTCATTAGAAAATCTTTAGGAGCGTCCATTCTGAAAAAGAAATTTAAAAATAATAACAAAACCAGAAATCACCTAACCTACTTAGCAAATGGCTCTGTTTAAGAACAGGATGGAAAAAGTAATAGCTGAATAGAAAAAAACCCCAAAACAGTGACCTAGAAACTAGCATGCCTCTGATGGGAGAAGATAGTAACTTAGTTGACTTCACCCCCATAAAAAAGCTGGGGTTTTTTGACACATATGTGAACTAACACATCACAGCATATAAAGAGTTAAGTGACCTGCACCTAGAAGCAGAAGGGATGAAAGAAGGGAGAAATCTTTAAACAAGACTTGAAGATTTCTCCCCTTTGAGGTACAAAGAGAGAAATACTTGATGAATTAGGGACCAGGACTAACTGGTGAGACCCAAAAGCAGAACTGCTCAAGCAATGGCTCCAGCCCAGCTGCAAGGCAAACCAATTTTGACTAGGCTTTGCCAAAATGCTGTGCAAAATAAACTAATAAAGGGTGGCTAGATGCAAGGAGGTGCTGGGACTGGGAACTAGGAGAGCCCCTTCCTCTTCATTCCCACATACCCATCCAGGATGGGAGGTGATCTCATCAGAAACTGTGTAACTCTGCCCATAGGCTTCAAGGCAGGAACTGTAGATGATCCCATCCTAAGATGTTCTGTAGCACTTTACCATCTTAGGGTCCATTCTGAGGCTTTAAGAAAATTGGCAATGCCCTTGCTAACATCATCTGCCTTGTTGTGGCTGGCCTGCTGAGGCATTCACAGTCAGCAGGAGGGGAAACACCTCTTGGCCCTGTGTGAGAGTAGAGGTGCATGATTCAGAACTGGTTTACATGGATGGTTAAAAGACTTGATGACAAGCCTCGAAGGATACTCAGTGGGGCCACAGGAGGTCAAAAGTGTGTGTAAATCAGGAATCAGAGCAACCCACAGGCAAGGAATCAAGACTGTGGGAACACAGCTTCCCTGGAAATATCAATTACTTAAATTCTCTTCTTAATCTGACTCACAGATAGATAAGGACAGCTCAAAACACCTCTGAGCTCTTGTTGGGACTCAGCCTGCATTATGGTATTGAAGTTTGGCCTTGGAGTATAAAGCAGTTAGAATGCATTTTTACTCCCATTCCTGAGAAATCTAGTCACTAAGTGGAAACCATAATATCTTGTATTGGATTTGCTTCTTAATATTTCATACTCACTTTTTTTATACACAATCTAGAATGCAGAAGTAATTGGTATCAGTAATACTGGAAAATTACATACTACTACGATAGAAAACAAAACAAAAGGAGCAACAGGAAGTGTCCTTTTGCTGTAACTTTTGTGGTCAGTTGCTGCTATTCCTTCTGTGTTGCACATGAAAGCTGTTTCACCCCTTGCTGGCTTTCCTGGAAATGCAATACTGTCCTTAGCTTCACAGCTGAGTAAACTTTTGGTTCCTCCTCTGTACATAATATCAGAACTGGTGCTTAATGGGGCAGTGCATTAACCAGGGAAAAGGGATCAAAATGAGACAGCATCAGTTCAAGTTAAAATTCATAGTTTCAAGCAGGACAATATGGAGAAAGAAAGATGAAAAAGGAAGCTCTACTATGTACTGTTTCCCCTGGGAGAAGGGATGTCTGCTCTGGTCCAGACAGCCCACACTGCAGCAGTGTCAGCACTCTTTTGGAATAAACAGGGAGCCGAGTCCACTGGTATCAACAAGCCAGTGATTTTTGGCTCCTGCAATATCGGAGGGGATTGCTTGCGATAGAGTGAGGTCAAAATGAGGGCAGAGTCGGGCACAGTACATCTGCCTTGGCTGGAAGCAGAAACCAGACCTTCAGCATTTCATTCAAGCTACAGAGAAAAATCCCTCGGCGCAGCCCATTGCAAAGGCACGACACTCTCTGCAGAAATGAGACTGGGCATGCCTGCCAGGAACCTTGAGGAGGATACTCTCTCCCATTTACCAAGGCACTGCTGCATCTTCCAGGCTGACCCGAGCTGCTGCCGGTATTTACAGAGGCACGGAGATGCGTCAAAGCCCCCTGGCAGAGGCAGCGGAGCGCGCAGGCTGCCGCCGGGAGATGTGGCGTGTCCCCATGGAGCCGGGGACAGGCGGGCACATGCACACGGACACACGGGGACACACACACGGACACACGGACACACACACGGATACACGGACACAGACACACACGGACACAGACACACACACGGACACGGACACACACACGGACACACGGGTACACACACACGGATACACAAGGACACAGACACACACACGGATACACGAACACACACACGGATACACGGGGACACACACACGGATACACGGACACAGACACACACGGACACAGACACACACACGGACACGGACACGCGCGGTGCGTGCGCGCAGCCCGCCGGGGTAAGTCCAGCCCCCAGCAGCCGGGGCCATCCTCCTGCTGCTGGATTTTTCCAGCCGGAGCATCCTGCCGGCTGTGCCGTGATTTATGGAAAGCGGTTTCTGACGCGGGGCTTTTTCTATTACGACAGGGACCCACGGACTGGAGGAGGCAAAGCAGCAGTCAGGGCAGGAGAAGTGAGGGAGAGGAAGAGGCGGGAGCAGAGGGACACGGAGGAGTGGAGAGGACAGAGGGAGAAACAGGCACCGAGACACTTCAGAGATGGGTGAGTTATAACTAAGAGAGCAGGAGGAAAGGCAGAGAAGGGAAGAGGAGAACCGTGAGGAAGGGAAAGGGAAAGGGAAAGGAGATCTGAGACTGAGTCAGCTTCCAGAGGGCAAACACCAGGAGACGAGTTCAGGGAACAGCCCAGCATACCAAGAAGGACCTGCTTCGTCTGAACCTTCACCATGAGCACAAGGAAGAGCTGCCCCCTGCCACTGGGGCAAGGAGACCCGGAGGAAAAGCAGAGCGAGGGTACTCCTGACCTGGAGCGACAGGAGTGTGAGATGGAGCTGAGGAACAAAGCTATTCTGCAACAGAAGAGGCGCCTCAAACAGGCCACCCAGTTTGTGCACAAGGACTCTGCTGATCTGCTGCCCCTGGATGGCTTGACAAGGCTTGGCACCTCCAAGGATCTGGTGAGTCCAGTGGGACCCCTTTTGGGAGGGAGTCTTCCTAATAGCCTTCATTCTGATTGGGAGCTGCTGTCAGGCTTTGTGAAAGGATCACAGGTTCAGCAAAAATGAAACTTCTCTTCAGGATCATCTAGGAGCATGTCAGGGTGTGGGGAAAGAATTAATCACTCATTTGTTCGCATCCATCTTCTTGTGCCTCCCCATAGGAGCCAAACTCCTTAGGCAGATGTGGGCTAGAAGGACTCTCCAGAACCCGAATTTCCATTCATCCAGTACCTATATGTTCATGTGACATGTGTATTTCCATGTGGGACATCTCTGAAAACCCCCATGTATTCCTGCATGATCCAGCTCAAAAGCAGAATGCTTCCTGAACTCAGCAGGGAGGGAAGTACTATTCATGAAACTCTGAGAGACTTATGTTTGACCTTGTCACCTTTTTGCATTTTTCTCTTCCCCCTACTCTCTGGATTTATGGAGGGGCAAGCAAAGAGCAGGACTGCAAACCAGGCAAGCAGGCAGATGCGGTGCCTGGCACTCTGAATGACTCCTTTGGGGAGGAGGCAGTGGAGCGAGGCCTGTGGGCATCTCCTTGTGGTGACGTGGATCAGGAAGCATCAGGGAGGGAGGTCTGTTCCAGGAGCCTTGGCAGTCTGTGGTCTGGAAGGGCTTCCCCAAGGCTGGAAGCAGATTCCCACAGGATCTATTACTGGCTCAACTGCATACATATTCTCCTTGCTCTGGCAGTTTTGCTGTCCAACTTCTCTCCACTGTAGAGTTAAACTGCTCAAGGATGTGGAGGTCTAAACCATTTTCCCAAAAGAGGGCTCATGTCTGGCTGTGATGGGGGCACAATCCCTTTTTCCATCTGTGGCAGTGGATGTCATAAAAAATCTTGCCCCTCCCTGCAGTCTGTGCTTCCCTCTGTATTCTCAGACAATTGCAGCAACACCACAGATGCTCTCGTGTGTGTGCCTCCAGTCATTTCCCAGCTCCTGAGGCACGCAGTTGCACAGGGCCCCACGTGTGTGGGACCAGCATGTCCCTGGCACTGAATGGAAGCTAATCCTCCTTGCTGAAACCATGGGGAGCAGCAGCTTGCAGATGAGGGGTCAGTGCCATGTTCCCATGCTGGCACATCCTGCTGTTCCTGCCACCCTCCCTGCAGCTCCCTCAGCTGCCTCAGCAGCTGCTGGGAGTCTCTGGCATGGCAGGGTCAAGGGCAGCTCCTCCAAGTCACCCTGAGCTGTCACCTCTCGTTCTGCAGGCGCACACAGCAGGGACTGGTGTGGAGTGTCCCTCCAGCCCTGCGCACAGCCAGGCTGGAGTGCCAGAGCAGTGTCACATCAGTGCTGTCTTAGCGAGGAGCAGAGACCCTTCTCCCTGTGGGGAAGGAGCTCTGGCCACTCTGGAGCGTGGAAAGCCAGTGCTGGCCCTCGGGGCCTGCAGCACTGAAGCTTGAACATCCCCTCAGGAGCACAGCCAGGTGTGATCCTGGGCCTGTCCCTGGGCAGGGTGTGAAGACTTATGAGCCACTTCTGAGTCTTTCAGTGCGTGTTTGCTGACCCCAACCACAAAGGCAGGCAGAAACACATCTAGAGTTTTGCTTTGGGATTGATTCCTGTCACATCATGCCTCAAAATGACAACTGGCACTCTGAAGCCCCAAGGGCTTCCTTGAGCGAGACAGTCCTTGTCTAAATCACTTGCCACAAGCAGCTCTCCTACTGGAATTAACCATTCCAGGCAGAAGAACTCGTTCATGCCAACAGTGTTCAGTCACTGCAACCCACTGCAAACTTCATGTTTGGTCCACAACAATGGTTGAAACATTTTTAACATGGACCTGGGGAGCAGTGAATGAAGCATGACATGTTTTTTTCTCCCATGGACATTTTTGCTCTGGTGTTAGAGGGCACAAAATAAAGTGTGGCCACTGTGCCAAGTTTACACACATAGTGCCATACCTGGGGTCAGTGTGGTACCTCCATTTCTGCTTTAACTTGGAGCAAAAGAAGAACCAGGTCTTAGATTTCCAAGAGGGATTCAGCAGTTCCTGTCACTCAGTGGGACACTGTGATACTGCTGTGATGTTTTGGGCGCTGCAAATCAGAGTCCAAAATATGCTTTTGGCTTATTTTTCTAGGCACTTCACCAGTGCTATGAAAAGCCCATCTCTTTTTCCTGAATTGATCTGACTCCCTCCTGGAGGACAGGAGTACAAAAAGGGAATGCATTGAAAATGAAGCAGCAGAAGGAAGTACTGGAGAGTTTGATTTAGAGGGAGTAAACCACCCCTGACTCCTATAGCACTTACACTGGGAGGAAAATTTAATTAATTCCCCAAAACAAGTCTCCATTGACAGTGCCAGAGACTCCAGCTGTGGCAGCTCCATGTCCTAAAATTAGAGCAAGGCCTCATGTAATTTAAAATAAAATACCTACTTTCTTTTGCAGTCAGAGGCTGTTACTTTTTGCCACTCTGTGTATTCTGGTGTGCACTCAGCTTATGCAATGCATCCAGCAGTGCCTGTGATTTGATGGCTTCATCATGTCTCCAGTAATGAGTAATTATATATTTCTGTGGGGACCTTGTGTTTCCAGCTTTGCAACAAAAAGCATGATCAGTTTGGGGTTTTTTTTGGTTTTTGGTGGTTTGTTTTTGTGTGTTTTTTTTTTTTGTTTTTTTTTTTGTTTGGTTTTGTTTTTGTTTTTTTTTTTTTTTTTTTTTTAATGGCAAAATAAAAAATAAGTAGCTACACGAGCTAAAATATTCTGGAAGTACCAAAGAGGTCTGAAGAGCTGGCTTCTCACCTCCCAAAATCAAGATCCCCAGCTCATACAATTAATCATAGCAAGGCCTGGAGGTTTCACACTGGAGAACCTGAACCTTCCCTAAGTTGCATTGGGAGTCTTCTTTGATCCATCTAAGTGCTGTAAGAAGGAATCCTTTCCAGCTTCTGGCTACAACATCCTCCCTTACCTCTAAATCTAATTGTTTCTGACCAGTTCAAGAGCTACAATGGTCTCTCCACTTCTCCATCTCACTGGTGAGAGAGAAGATAGGCAGGACCCCAGGAGTCTGCTCTTGAATCAGATGCCTCCAAAATCCCAAAGCTCAGCTAATCCCCACCAGTACTTGGCCTCTTCCCAGCCTGAGTGACAAGAAGGGGACAGAGGTGGCAGCTGCAAAGGGTTTGCTCATTTTGTGGGAAAGGTTGCAGGAAGAGGGAAAGGTCCTTGGCATGCCAGATTGTGAGAGGCAGAGGGAGGATGGGAATTTGGAGACCTGCTGTTTGGTCCCTGCCCTTTTCCCATGGCCCAGATGTTAGCTGGCAGCCAGACTGGCACTGTGCTCAGAGTATTTAGGCAGCTAAGCACAGTGGCCAGCTGTGCTGTGGGCCACCACAGTAGGCTGGGAAAAGACCAGGAACAGAAGGATATTTTTACCCTTCTTTTTCAACTGCTGCAGCATTTCTCATGCAGCATGTGAATGATCTGACTCTCACCCCTTGAGTGGCAGAGAAACAGAGGCACGAGAGACTTGACATCTTGCAAAGAGCAATGCTGAGTGTGACCAAAGAGCCAGTGACAGCCGTCCTGCACCAACTTGGGGAAATCTGACAAGTCAGGGTGCCTCGAATTGCAGTTTGCCACTTCTCTGGCCTCAGCTCTCTGGCCACATAGGAAGCTAGTCCAAAACACAAGTAACCTGTGGGGTTAATGCAACCCAGCTCATTGGCAGGTCTGGTCTAGTTCAGGTGTTTGGCCTGCCCATTGACAAGATCCTGCATCAAACTGCTGCATCACCTGGGAAATGACTTAATTTTGTCTTTTTCTTTAGAAAGATAAAAACAACAGTTTAAGCTGTAGCACATTAACCCCTTTAGACTGTTTGCCTTTCTTCAAGCAGGCAGTTGTTAGTGGGAATGTCATGGTCAGCTCAGAGCAGCTGCTCTCCTGCAGAAGGGCCGTGGGGCTGAGTACATGGAGAAAGGACAAATCTACCTCCAGCAGACACCTGTTTCATTGGTGTTGCCAATGAATTGTTGATTCAGTAGCTGTGCAGGGACTGGATGGATCAATACTGGGCAAAACCTAGAGCATCTGATGGCAGGGAGCAGAGACCAACTCCAAGGAGCGTTAAAAGCTCATTTTAGTTTCCTCCTCCAGGAGCTTCCTACTTCACTACAAATAATTGCTCGTACACCTAAATTATCTGCAGTCCTGCCTTCTTGCCCACATGTACATCACACCCATGCTGCATTCCTCGTGCCCTCCCACATTAGAAAGGTGTGAACGTGCCTGGTGGGATGTTAGCACACACCCAGCAGGCAGTGCATTGCATTACGCTGAACAGGAATGAGACTCTCCCGTGGATGTTTAGCTGAAGGAACAGATATGTGTGGGGAGAGTGTGCATCAGGCATGTTCTTCTCCTTTAATAATTGCATTCCAGAGACCTGCCTGTCACAGACATCCCAACACTTTAACACCAAATTTGCACCTACAGGTAAAAAAATCTTGGGATTTAAAGAAAGTTTTTTTGGATAAGCATGTCTTTCATCAGGACGATCAGTTGGGTCAAGCATTTGCAGCCTGCATCCCTGAGCTAGCAAATGTCCTTGTCCTTGAGCTCCATACTTAGCTGGGATTTCTCTTTCTTTGTGATGGAGACAGCAGCCTCATAGTGTGGTCCAGCGGCGCCTCTTGGAAGGCAACCTGAACAAGCTGCGGGGCGAGGCCAGGGGTCAACCTGCACGGGTTCAATCTCCGCTGGCAAAAGACCAGGATGAAAAGATGGAAAAGGGAGAGGACAGGAGAAAAGAGACTTCACCCCTGCTAATACAGTGCCAGGTAAGGAAACAACACAGTGCTGCTGATTTCACAGTAATGGCAAATGCTCCAGCTGCCCCCCCTCCCAAGGGCCATGCTGAGTTATAAATTGCAAAGCCAGCTGCAGCCAAAGAGAAGAGATTTCATGCATGGCCTCTCCTAGAGTCTGGATGCAGGTTTTCCAAAAGCCAGAGGAAAACCTTTCTGCTACATGCTTTCTAGTTGCCCATGTTTGAAGATAAATTACCTTAACCATATCTCCTTCCTTTGAAGGCCAGCTTTCCCATGATATGAGGTATTTTATAACTGCATATAGAAGCAAGGAATGTCTCCTTATCACTTGAAGACAGGTGCCTCAAGCTGATTTACATTTAACTAGTTCCAGTCTAGTCTGATTCTCTCAGGTGTCAAAGGACCTTCTCAGAAAGTGGCTAACTGTGCTCCAAATTAGCACAGCTCTGTCTCTTGATAGAAACAGTATTTTTAGCTCCCTTTTCTTCTTATATCCTCCTATACAGCAGAGCACACTACTCCCTGGTCTCTGCAGTTAGAGAAAGCACATCCAAAAGCTGTGGCCCATGAAAGAGGGCTGGATGGTTAGAGCTGCACAGTAACATGCAGATATGAGACTCACCAAGATACAGACCTGTTGTACAAAACCCATTTTAAAGCTGGTTTTAGTTCAGTTACCTGTCCTAAAGAATGCCTTCCATATCCAAGTATAAAGGCTACACTTCCAAGAAAAACATATGTACCTTTCAAAACTCATTTGGCACAATAAATTATGATAGGAACACAGCCTGGTTGCAAGTTTCTGAAAGGCTTAGGTCAGGTATCCCAGTATCAAGCAAACCCACTGTCTGGTTTGTTTTGCAGCCTTTACTGCTGCAGTTAGGCATTGCTTACTCTGCATTTTAGACTTTAATATAGCTGGGTTAACATAACCACACCTGGGGACAGACTAGGAGGATGAATGGCTCTCAGTGTAATTTCTCCAATTACTTGGAGCCTATGAGCTCCAAGCTTCTCCAATTACTTGGAGAAGAAATACTCCAATTACTTGGAGCAAATAAAGGTGTTTCTTTTTCTTTAATAGCCTCTCCTTATTGTTCTGCAAGAAGAAATGTAGTGATAGAGGGTGGGTTTTTGCCAGGCAAGCACACTGAACAAGGACAGGCATGCACAGGTATTGTATCCCAGGGGCAGTAGCTAAGTCAATGTTACAGTCCACCAGTCATTCCCTTTTGTGTTTCTGATAGACTGAACCCCAGCTGTCACCCACATTTTATTTCCCTTCACAGAGGAAGATTCATAAGCATCACAAGCAAGGAAATAGGTCTAACACTGCATATAATGCTCCCTGAATTCTGCACAGGCATTTCTCTCTTTTTCTGCCCTTCTTAGGAGCCAGTCACTGTTTGTCACACTTGATCTTACACCAAAGGAAGGGAAGCTCTCCTCCCTTTCTTTTTGTCTTGCTGCTTTTGATCACATTTGTGAACTTCAAAAAGCCTCTCCTGTCAGTTACAGAGCTGTGGCAGAAAATAGGACTCAGGCTGCCAGTTCATTTGAACCAGAGAGGTGAGCTGGTACCTTTTGGAGATCTGCTTGATTATAGTGCAGCTTTTATTAGAAATGGAGCACAGCCCCAGAGAAGTCTTTTTTTCCCCTGACTCCTGAGAAAAGATAATCTATCATTTACATACAGGCAAGTATGCTGAAAATCTCAAAGTGGTAACAAATGCATCACCTGACTTGTAACTGAACTTGACTAGGGAATAACCCCAAACAGATGTAGACTTCAGTGATACGTGGAGATTCAGGCAGTAAGTGTTTTCACTCCAACGGGTTTTAGCTGCCCTATGTCTAAGGCCTTTTAAGTCCCAGAGATCACAGACAGACCTAGTCTATAATACTTGCACTGCAGTCACTCACCCTCCTATTTGTTTAGGTGGGTTGCCCAGATGGTACTTCAGCAGAATTGCCCCTTTTTGGGACAGTTTTTGAAAAGCACTTTGGAAAGCTAGTCACGACTGGCATCTGCAACATAAAATCAAGCTGGTATTTTTTATGGTGGGACTTGTCTCTTGTTGACTTGGAAATAGATGCTAAAAGATTTCACTGATGTAGAAGGCCAGTTTTCCTCTATGCCAAAGCAACCTGGGTTGATCAGCCTTTTGATTGCTAAAGCAGCTTCTTGACTTTGGATCTGACATCATTTCAGAAAACACAGCTCTTTATAAATAGTGATCCTTACTGATTCCCCTTCCTCTCTTTTTTAGAAATTCCCATAATTGACATTTAGATTAAAAATAAATGTGACTGGTAGTAACAGACTGAAAATTCTGGAGTAGGGATGAGAGTGGATAAAGTGATGAAAAGTCCTCCTAGCCCAAGAAGCCTTGCAGTGCTGATGAGCTGCCTGCATTGTATTTGTGGTATGCTGGACCAAGGACTTTCCTCAGGCTCCTGGTGAGTTCTCTAGGGAAATGGTTAGTGGTGAAGAGCTGTTTACACTGAATGAGAGTAAATGTTGTTTTCTACAGAATAATCACTGTCCTGTTACATCCTAAGTCTCTAACTTGCAGATTTCCCAGCCTGCTCTGAAGCAAAATTCAGTAATCTGCCTAGTGATACAGTTTAAGCTTATTATAACAACAGCAGCTCATGCATCTTAAGTCTGCTGCTCCCAAGTGATTCCTTAGCAATTGCTATCCATGCTCCAGGTCTTGTTTCTGAGTAGAGAGCATGTGGAGGCAGATGTCTGGCATGAACCTGCACTCTGTGCTTTATATCTTGCCTCTGTTTCATCTGGCCACAGCCTTGTGAGGCAGGACTGATGTGTCAGGGAGGACCAGGCAGCACAGACATTGCAGAGCTCTAAAATCAGAAGGGAGACATTTTGCCACAGAATCACGGAATGGTTTGGGCTGAAAGGGACCCCGTTGGTATTGTCTGTTTGCAGCATTCCAGTATTTCTCACAGGAATTGTTTTCCCCTTTCTCTTTATAACTACTCACAGATGGCACATTTTTGAAAATTAAATCTTGGAAATACTGGATGTAGCTGTGATTATTAATAATCATAAACAGGATTAGATAAGAAATCAGGAAATGAAGACAATTTCCTTGACCCTGCTGGTGCTGCACTGAGTCCCTCATAACCATGCTGATCTGCTTAAGGTGTTCAAGCATTTAAACTTGTCGGGACTGAGCATAAGAGTAGAGAAGTGGTGGCAGGTCTGTTGCTGCTTCTGAGAGGTTCATGTCACAGTGTGCCATAGTGGATGGAAGAGAAGGAATTGCAGGAAAAACACAAATGATAGTAGGAACATAATGAGCCTCCCAAAAGGAAAATTTTGTGGGTAGGGGTTTTTTTGTGGACTTTTTTTGGGCTGTGGTGTAGGACAGAGGCTTGAAGAACTAGGCCATCACAATTAGGCACCATAGGTAAAGATATCTTTTGTAGATGACAGTTACTCCATCTTTTCCAGTTCCTTTACTAAGTCCTGTTTCTCCTTTTTTTTTTTTTCCTGAACCTAATTCTTATGATGTGCTTGACAACCCTATGTTTTCAGACCCCTGAAATAAATGTAACCTGCTGTTACTTCATCACCTCTGGCCTGCCATTAAGCACCTCTCTGCAGAGGGGACAGAAAACAGATGGCAACCACATCTCCTTTTCCCTTTCATGTTCAAAGGGGTAAAGAAATGAAATGAGCAAGGCACTGGAACTATTCCAGTAAAATCATTCACAAGTTACTTGGGTGCAGGGCACAGTCTCCCCCTTTGCCAAATGACACCAGCTGTGACTATTGCAATATCATGTCTTATATCCTTAAAGAGCTATACAGGAACATGATGTAAGCCCTACACAAAATAGTCATCTCTTGATTAGGCTGTGTCTTGGATTCAGGAGTCACATGGACTTGCCAGTTATCTTGGGAACTGCCTTAAATTCAAGCTCATTTCAGGTGTGTTTGTCCTGGGTGCTCTTGCTTCTCCTTCAGACTTCTCCCTCTGGCAGCTTTTCTACTGAGCACAAACATTTAGCTCTGGGACATTGTTCCCTGAAACACCAGAAGAAACGGAGAGATGAAACCTAGAAAAACTAGCACATGCTTGTATTCCTTTAGAACCTTTTGCATATCACTTACTGCTCTGCTAACAAAGTCCATGTGAGTTTTATTAACAAATTCTCTAACTCTTGACTGGAATACTGTTAAGTTAAAGTCATTAAGATAAGTGTCTGGGTAATCAAATACAAAAGAAGGAAGACAAATTCAAAAAGAAGTGCTTGAGAGCAATTTGCAGAGCACTGGGGAAACCACCATTGTCTTGGATGAACCTCCTGCCTTCTGACTGCTGCCTAAAACACCACATCTTGGCTATGTTGCTCAGAAAGTCCAAGTCACACGGTTGGAGGAGTGAATGTGCTGATTTTGAGCCTACAGTAATTACCTGTTGTTGTTTTTTCTAGTGCCAAGGTCAGGTATTGAAAGCAACTGTTAACACTGGGTGTCTACCAAACCTCATCTCCAAGAGGTGTTTAAAGCAACTGGGGTAAGTCTTTGCACGGTATAAAAGGAGGGATGGCTAAAGGAAAGTGCAAGAACTCAGGCACTCTGGATTCCCAGCCTCAGTGATAATTACTGGCACTTCTGCATGAGCACATGGCTGTTCAAGAGAAGATGCAGAGGGTGGGCTACAGGGAAAGGCATTAGAGCACTGGCAAAGTTGTGTGCAGACCCCAGAGTCTGAGGTGGAGCTGTGCAATTCTGTCTGCATGTACTGCAAGGCAAAGCTGCCCAGCTGGTGGCGAGGTTTTGCTTCTTGAATCTGCCTCCAGACATAATGTATGAAAGAGATTCCCCCTCTTGTTAGCCTGTTCCCAGTGAGACCTACAAGAACTGCCATCAGTGAGAAGTCCTGGTTTTCCTCCTCTTCCTCCACTTGAGGCAATAACACCTCTTGTGTCCCACAGGCTGGAAGAAGTGTCTGCCATGGACTGTGGAGACCTCTCTCTTCCCATCCCCAGCGTTGTTGGCCGAGTAGAACATATGGAATTGCAATTTGGCCAGGAGACAGTGCTGTGTTCAGCACTGGTTGTAGGTGAGAGTGCCAGCCCCTCCTCTCCCTTGTTTCTCCTGTGTCCCTCTTGCCCTGCCAAGGGCATCTAAAGGACCTTTGGAAAAAGCATAACATGGTGGAAGGTTGGTGATGTGGCCACCTCCACTGCAGGCCAACATCACCACACATGGTGAATAACCTCAATGTAACCAAAGGCAAAGGGCATAGGAAGGGTACAGAGAAGACAGAAGACATTGAAAGTGGGGAGAAATCAGATGGCTTTTCAGTCTTAACTAAGGATGCGAAAAATTTTCTTTTTGATTCTAAAATGGACCTTTCATAAAATTCTGCAGATAGCTTGATTAATTCTCTGGTGCCTTATGCTCTCCTATGGAATGGGCACTCTGATGGCTGGAAGTCATCAGAGAAAGTAACAGAGGGTACAGCTTATTTCTCAGAGTGCTTCTCTGTGTGCTCCTCTGCCTCTGCTGCAGGGAGCACCCTGAGAGAACCTGGAAGCCCCAGAGTGCTGAGTCTCCCTCAGTGTCCTGAAGCAGGACCCTTTGAAGGAAGGAGCCATAGGAGACAAGGTCAAGCCAGCAGCCACTGAGGCAGGCCCAGAAAACAGCAGAAAGGCTGCATGTTCTGCATTTACATCAAGCTGTGCATATGCTGAAAACAACGTGGTTGTCTTCTTTCCTGCCCTGTTCTTTCTCCCTATTAGTCTTCCAGCTTTACCTCCTTGCTTTAATCTGTTTCCCTACCTTTGATGAGTCCAGTTCATCTTCCAAGGCCTCCCTTGCTCCCTCTTTTCATGTACATTCTTCCCACATTCCTAAATTATCTAGAAAGAGCTTCCTCCTCTTACACACTCCAGCTTGCTCTTCTTTCCTGGTTTCCACTCTGCTTGTTCTTGCCCTTCATGGGGAATCTGTATTAATACCAGCACAGGTGAATTTACCCCATAGCTACTACCTACTACCCATTTTGTTGGAACATGGAAATGGCTGCCTGGAAGGAGCAGAATTGCTACACCTGTGTCTTACATCTCCCTGTGCACACAGTGCTCTCACTCACGTGGTTATACATAAATTAAAAATTACACCCACACAGGGCAAGAAAGCCTCCAGGAGGCATGGGAAGTGTAAATGATATTGCAAGTGACTGTTGATTCCCGCAGACTGCAGGACCTGGGAATTCCTCCTTAGCTACCACTTTAACCCCTGGCATCTTCTACGTTTGCTGACACTGAAGACTTGCAGCAGTTACGACTAGGACAGACAAGATACATGGAAAAAAAGTTAAAAAATTCAGTAAGATTGGAAAGATTGCAGCCATTAGGTGCAGGCTTTGGTCAGACAACTGAACCAATAGCCTGCTTGCATGTGACTGACTCCCTTATCCCCTCTCCTCTCCATTTTCCCATGCTTGCTCTCCCCTGATTCACCCTGCTGCTTGCCTTCTGCCTTTTGTCCTTCTCTTACACAGCCCATAGTAAGGTTTATGGTATCTTACAAGCCCCTTCTGATATCTCGTATTAGGTTTCAATCAATCACACAACCCCCCTCAAATTTCTCTCACAGTAGTCATGATAATCATGGCTTCCTTCTCTTATCAGCTGCAAAGTTCATTTTGACCATCTTCAGGACTGTGCCTAAATAGCTCCTTTAAAGGCTCATCAGTGAGTGGCAGAAGAGTGCTGATTTATTATTGTCACTGTTACCATCTGCTTGTTAATGTTGGTGTGTTTAACTTGTCCTTTTCCTCGTTATTTTTTATCTACTTTATACTGAAGAGACTATAACCATAAAAATTTACGAATCAGATCTTCTTGTATTTCATATCCTTTTACAGGAGAGACACACTTTCTTTAATGAGGCATTATTACATAATCTAAAGCCTGATCAGTCTCTTCTCTCTTCTCAGATGATGAAATGCTGGAGTTTGGCATTGGCCTCCAGACCCTGTTGTCTCTTAAGGTAAGGAACAGCTCCTTGCTTATTGCAGGGCTCCTCTCAGGAAGCTCTCCAAGATCTGACTGTTGCAGCATCAGAATTACCTGATGTCCAGGTTCTCTCAGGGCTGTGCTTGTCACACAGCTGCCTGACTGGGTGCAGTATGCTCTGAGTCACTGATTTCTTTCCAGTCCTTCTTAAAGGTTTTTAAGAAAGAAAACACTCAGTAGGATACTATCATATCTCCCATCCTCTGTATTCCTGACCATACAAGTTGCAAGCAGCAAGAGGAAACTGAAGAGGAGACAAGAAAATACACAAGTTAGACCCATGTTGCCCTTTGGAGGCAGATGAGAACAAGCTCTGCCCTTGTTTTAACCCAAAGGAAGCTGTATGATCACATTCAGTGCCCAACACTCACTGGCCATGAATGGAAAGAGTCCTCTCCTCTTGTCAGCTTGGCTCAGGGTCAGTGTTCTGCTGAGCCTGGCTCCTGGGTGGCTCAGGATATGGCTGCAGCAAGCTAGCTCCTGCCTGTCACACATTTGTGGCCACATGCCAGGCTCATAAAACAGCCCTGTGAAGTGTTTGGAGGTTAATCCCATTGGAGGGAACTGGAGCAAGAAGGCAGCATGTGGGACAGGGAAGGAAAACTCTAAGGTCTCTACAAACCCAGAGAGGTGTTACAGGTTCTCCCCAGTCATAGACATCATGAGGTTTACTACCTGAAATGTCCAGCAAATAACTGTCTCTCTCCTTCTTTAGTGTTGCATCGACTTGGAGGAAGGAGTCCTGAGATTTAAAGCACTGAGTCAGGAGCTGCCTTTTCTACATGCCTCTGAAGAGCCTGGTCAGTGACTGGCTGCATTTCCCACGTCTGGAGACCTGCTGCCATGAGAGAGAGATGAGGGTGTGGCTCCCATGCCCCTAACCTTGCTGAGTTCTAGGCTGAGGCATTCAATGGGGAATGAGAAAAAGGCAAGTGGGTGCTGGAAGCTGTCACTGGGAGTGCCTCAACTTGAGATATCCCTCCTTTCAGTGGACCCTCTTGCTTGTCCTGATGTGCCGAGTGGGCATTTTGTTCTTGTTCTGCTATTTGGCCCTAGTCACTCCAATTTCTGGTTCTGTAATAAATTTATGCTACCCCTTTAGTGACTTTACAATACACTCTGTTCACAAGAGAGCCTCTGTGAACAATCTCCAGTTGTTCTATTGACAGGAGAACAACATTTTCTCCAAAGACCTCCAAAGATTACCACGAATGTTTCCCTTCTCGTTGCCTCAATGCCAGCGTACACCACTTCTGTTTCTTTGTTGGAAGAGCTCTGTTCCCTTTGCTTGTAACTCTGGGAAACTGGATTTTGCTGCTTTTTGCTGGCTCAGAGCAGAACAGAAATATTTTCTTGGGAAAACTTTGTGGAAAAAACAGTTTTAAGAGTTCTCAGTTCTAAGAAACCTTAGCAGAAATGTTGAGTGCAGACGCCTAAAGCACTGACAGGGGCTTGGGCTTTGCCATTGCATCCATGGGCACTAAGCTATGTTATATGAATGGCAATGCTTACCATCTCTTGGTGTTATACCCTGTAACCAGACTTTGCACACCCTGTTCTTCTGGTCAGGCCACTCTTCTCTGCACTCCAGCTGCTAGAGTTGCATCCCTGTTCCCTCTGCTGCTTCACTGGAGATCCTGCTACTCAGTCTAAATGCTGAGATGAATTACAGCACCAAGTCTTCTGCTCTGTCAGCTCCTTTCTTTCAACTTGAAATCCAGTGATTAAACACAGACACATCACCAGCCTCGACTCCTGGCATCACACAGCCCATCAACTTTGCTTCTCTTACACAAAATGAGAACTTGTAGTATCAGCTCAGGTTAGAGAACTGTGAACTCATCTGAAATGTTAAAGGTGATTATTAAGTCACTTAACAATTGGGTTTATTTATTTTTTTTTCTTTTTAATTTCCATACTAAAGGATAGCTGTATTAAAAATACATAATCTATTCTTAACTAGCTCTAGGAAAAATGCACTAGACCAGGGCTTGGTCCATGCCTTGTGGCTACTGATTCACTATCCAAACTGCAAAACGTACCTTTATCCACCCTTAAAATGCTATGACAACCCCATTTTGCCTATTTTCCTATTATTCCTCTATTACCTATTTCCTGGACTAAACACCGCTGACTCTCTTCCTTTTTTATTAAAATGGTCGCTGTCCCTGTTGTGCTTCTCAAAAAATGTGTGTATGCATTTTTGCCTTTTTTTTTTTTTTGTTAGTTCTTTTCTCTACAGCTGTATGCTGTAGTTTAACACATGCTAAGGACATCAGAGTAAAGCCTGGCTGATATGATTTGGGATTCACTTACCAGTGATAGTTGGCGTGACTGGCATCTGCTGCTCCTACAAGCAGCCTCAGACTTTCACTGTTAGTCATCAAGTGTTGCAGCTTCTGATACTTCCCTCGACTTCTTTGCCACTCTTCTACTCGTGCATCTGACTATTTCTGGCTGCATGAAGCTGCTTTCCATGAATCTCTTAAGTGGCACCAACAGTTCTCTCATTTAGTCAGAAAAATTTGCCTACTCCATGAGCCTGTCTTCTAAAGGAGCAGTAATTCCTCCTGGGTTTGCACCACTTGCATGCCTGACTGGCTTCTCTCAAACCCAGGGGTCTAGGCAGCTCACACTTGTACTTGTACATCTTGTATTCCAGCTGCAGTCTGTGTGGTACCTGGGCCAATTCTGCTGAAAAAATCTTGCTTGTGAAAGACAGAACACCTGCTTCTATATGCATCGACTCACCCAGTTTCCAACTCTCACTGCCCTCTAAAACCAGCATGAAGAACAAGGGCAAATAATCTATACATACAGATACCATGTCCATTACAAATCTTATTAACTTCTATGTTCCATTAAAAAAAAACCCTAAGCCACAACCCAAAAGCTGACTTTAACCCTAACTCAAACAATAAACCATAATAATAACCCTAAATCTAAGATATAAGGCACTAAATCCTAATCCTAAATTTAACCCCTAAAACAAACTCTAAATCTTAATGCTAACTCTAACACCTAAACCAAACCACCACCCCCTAACTATAAAACTTAACATTAAACATAACCCCCAAAGCTTAACACTGTAACTCCAACATTTACCATCTGACTTTAAAAGCAAAGCAGAAATCTAATCATAAAGACATTAACTATAAACCCTAATCCCAAAAGCCAACCATAATCCCCAACCCTAAACTCTAACCATTAAGATAAGCCCAGCCCCTAAACGTAAGCTCCAAGGCCTAAACCTAACCCCTAAATCTAAACCCCAAACCATATAACAAAACCCAACTCTAACCCCAACTCAAAACATATCCCTAACCCTACACCTAACCACAACCACCTAACTCTATCTGATGGCTTTTGGCATTCCCACAAGGGACCCTGCTTCCCTCCAGAGTGCCCTGGGGCTTTTGCTGAGTTTTGCTTTGCCCTGCAAGGGGGCCCTGCTGCCTTTCAGAGTGCCCCAGGGCTTTTGCCAAGCTTTGCAAGGCCCATATGGGACCCTGGTGCACCACAAGGCTTTTGTTGGGCTTTGCTGATGCCCAGGCAGGTCTCTGCTGCCTTCCAGAGTGTCTGACAGCTTCTGCTGGGCTTTGCTGGTGCCCACAAGTGCATGGGAAGGGGAGGGCCACCAACAGCTATAGGTCCTGGCCACTTCTTTGTGAGAGCAGTGCCCAGTGCCCAGTTTTGCAGCTGGGCCCTGGCTAGGGCAAGGGTGTAGGTGAGTAGAGCCTTCAGACTGAAGCCAACAGGAATCCTTCCAATGATTTAAAAAGAGTGTTGGATGGATCCTACAGAAAACTGCCACGACTTTGAGTTGACAATTCTGTTTTGACTACTGCCTGTCACTTGTAGCCCTGCAGATATCTGCACACTAGCCTGCTGCTGGAATTCACCAGGTGCTGTTCCTATATGTCTGTCTTGGAATAACTGCTTTTGCTCACACTCAGAACAAGCTCCAGCCTTTCTGTAGCCTTTCTGTGGTTCACACGCTTCAAATCCTAAAACACTAACAGTTCAGGCTCCTCTGTGAATTAATGTGCTACAGTAGGTGAAAATCTCCAGCCCTATCTACTCCTCTCTTCTCTGCTTAATGACTCCTTCTTTGCATCCTCCTTTCCTTCTGTTCACACTGGTAAGTGACAAACTTCCTTCAAAAAGGAATTCTTTCCTTTTTAGAGAATCCTTTTAACCCTTTGCCTTTGTACCCTGGCTGCTAATACACTCACACATTGTGCCACAATCTTGCCAGCCTTTCCTCTTTGTTGTGAACAACTGCATGTGTAAGTTCTCACTCACAGGGAGGATGTTTCCAAGAAAGTACTAAATTAGTGTGAGTTCATTTCTCAGCTCTGAAATCAGCTCCAGGGCAGAAGACATGCTCTTCACCTTCCTTCTGTCCATGTCAGTTGAACACACAGATCCACTCAGAAGTCTCTTTTGTCCAGACATGGAGGAATCTGCTGCTTACAGTTATCTTGGAACCTCTCCATCAAGCCTTGCTGCAGGCAGAGATTCCAGAAAAAAACCCATTTATACAACTAAATAAGAACTGCAGGTCATGATGCCATGGCAGACACCTCACCTCAACCCATTCACTAAATCACAGCCTAATCCTACAGGGCCAGTACCTGCTTTCCTCACCAACACAGCTCCTGCTGGGTTTTCATCTCCCCAGGTTACTTGGTGTAAAATGACACACTGTTACTGCACTTGAAACATGTGTTCTGAATTCTAGCCCAAAGACATTTTTTTTTCTCCAAGGCATTTTTGTGTCATTACATCTGAAGCACATCTGTCATTACAGATGTCATCCACTGTGAAAGAAAGAAGTCTTGGCTTTAAAACATGATGGTAAAATAGGACTTACAACATCTCAAAGCCAACTCAACTCCCATCTACAAATATGGTAATTTTTAAGTCTTCCAACACTGGGGAGCACAGTAAGAAATTTTAGAGTGGCTGGCAAAGCTGAAGACTGTCTTAACTGTAGTTTCTCTTGGAAAAGTCTACTATACAAATACACTTCCTTACTCCCAGTTCCAGTCATCTCTATTGCTTTTGGGGGATAAAGGGAACAAAGGAATCCTCTAAAGGTCTTTTTCACTGAAGATCAAAAAACGCTGCCACTTTCATACAGAAAGCAGAAGTCCAGTACAAACTGCCAGCTCAGAGCAGGACACAGGCACATCCTGTATGTGTCCAACACTGGCTTCTTCATGATGAGGCCTGTCCCTTCAGTATAAAAAACCGGAAAGTTATTATTTTAAGGATAATCTCTTAGAACCACCTTGGTGGTCAGTTTCTATCAGGGCTGCTTTTTAATAGAGTGGGCACAGCAGTTGTGGAATTCTGCAGGGAAATACCTGACATGGCAAATCTCTGGAACAGTGTGCAGTACACCCAGGGGTGGGGAGAAGGACTTCTGTCCTTCCTGAAAACATGCACTCTGCCAAAGCCATAATCAGGACCACTTCCAGGAGCTTGGGGTCACTTGGTTTTGAAGGGAATGGGAGCTGCAGCCATCCATATTCCCAGAGGTTTGCTCCTTCTTTCACTACCAGCAGGTGAGCTATGGCATTGAAGACCACTGAGCCACATACCTATATTTGCATTCAATCCTCCTTTCAAGAGACTCCACTGGCACATGCCAGGATACACCTGAAGAGTTACAGAAATAACTGAATTATAGCAGAAAGATCATAAAAACAAGGGCAGGGATGGAGAGCAAGTTTATTATGTCTCAGGAAAATAAGGCGACCCTCTCCCTTTATTTTTCTGCTAGTAAATTGAGCATCAGAACCAAAGCCATGAATCATGTGTCTGCAAATACCCCCAGTGCCTGAGAATACTGTCAGACTCCTCACTTGCTGTGTGCTGGCACTGGGACACACAAACGTGTCCTGCAAATGCTGCCCTGTTGAAAAGTTTCCCAGCACCAGCAGGTCAAGCCAATCCGCTAGAGTAGGATACAGCAAACAACATTTTCTGCTGTGTGGGAAGGAACCACTCCTAAGTCCAACTCTGTGGCTTGTGCGGGCTGGCAAGGACAAACAGACAATTAGCTACAAAGAAAGTACAATGTAATTCCATCAGCCCAGAGACAGAGCCTTAAGTGGCTCCTTTCCTGACAAGATGGATACTGCACAGAAAAACTGTTACCAGTGGAAGCAGCCTGAATAAGAGACTTCAAGAAGTATTTGGTTCTCAGGAGTTACAGGCAGGAATAAATAAGGAAAGCCATCTCTTGGCCAAGGAATGGTACAGATGTTTGGTTAATTCTTCTGTAGACACTTCTCATTTTCTCTTGTGCACAAGGGGCACAGGAGTAAAATGCATCTCCAAGTTATTATGTGCTGCATCCAGTATAAAACTGTCAGGGGAAGCCCTCAAATGTTAGTATTTTTCCTCTCCAATGGTTTTTAAGAGCTGAAAAGTTTTGGGGAACAGATGTTTTTGTAGTATCTGTATTTTCTCACCCCTGCTTTTCATAGTGTGCATTGCCTGGGCTTGCATGGCACTCAGCAATGTAATTCTCAGGCTGCCAAAAGAGGGTTGGGGTGCACAAATGGCCCTGCCCAACATTTGCAATGCTTTGGCCCCATTTTCTTTTAAAGTTGGTTCTTAGAAAAATGTCATCTTACCCTCAGTAACCTTTCCTGCTCTTTCTCAACAATTAGTATCCAACAGTGGATCAGTTTGACCTTCCTTTCTTGGAAATCATTCAACCTGTACAGCCGAGTTTGTTTTGCATAGAACAGTTCCAGCCATATGCACCCATTTGTACCCCCCTTGTGCTTGTGTTGCTAATAAAGGTTTCTATTTCGTGTTGCTAATAAAGGTTTATATTTGGCATGGACAGACAGCACTGAGTTGTTCTGTTATGAGTGCAGGCCATCCTGTTTCCCTGCCAGGCCCTATTTGCCAGAAGCAATAGGGTGTTTCCCACCCTGTTGCGATGGGTGGCTGCACATCTCAATGTCACAAGAGCTTGACAATTTGTTGAGGTTACAGTCTGGGTCTGACAAGCTTCAAGACAAACTCCTTGCTTTAGCCCACTTTAGCTCTCCACAGCTCACAGACTCAAGTCTTGCTGCTCTCAAGACCACAGTTACTGAGCTCTATTATTACTTGAAAGATCCTGCCTGAAGGGTCCAGTTTTACACAAGCACTTAGTATGACAGGGGAACATTTAAAAATGCTTCTCAACAAGGCCATTAAAATGGAGAGAAATTTCTACTGCAGTTAGAGAGTCAGAAGATACAGTGGCCTGAGAAGCAAGCTAGCAGGTACAGAGCAGGTCACACCATTTCACTGCTCCATGCTCCAACTTCCACTGCTACCAAATGCAGAGGACAGCACTGTCCTCTGAAAAGCTTATGTAAATCTACTGAGGGAAACTGCAAAGAATAGCTAAGGCTTATTATGTAAAGATCCTGCCCTTCTACCACATAGAGTTGCTTCAACAACAGTCACTTTGACCCGAGGGCAAGACACTCCTTTTCTCTATACAAAGCATTTTCTCCCAGTTAGGGCTGCCCTTGGATATTTTGCAGAGTAAAGCACAGCAGGTTTTCAACTGCCTGCTGGACCTTTAAATGCTGCCACTTGCTCCAGATCCCTAAATTGTATTTGCTGTGACTCAGGCTGCTGTAAGGGCAAAGGGGCATCTCCATCCACCACACATGTCCAATAAAACATCACACAAATGAGAGGGGATGATTGATGCAAGCCAGCAGGTAAGCCTACTGCCCCTTTCCTAACAAGCTGAGTCAGTCAAGGGACAAGCTAAGAGAGGGAAAAGCACAATAACAACAGCATGTGGAAAGCTTCATGCCTGGGCTTTTGCAAATGAGCTCCCCTTTACCAGACTCCTTATGCCAGCCAGTGGAACATCACTTCCAGCCCACCTCTTTCAGTTGTGCAGGACTCAAAGCATGACACTCCACAACAAGAGGCAAGAGTGGCATTTCCACTGCTTATTGTGGGATGGCCAAGCTCTCATAGCACCACAGATTCACAGTTAAGTCAGACTGGTCTAGCTGACCACTTTATAGCTGCTTTGTTAAGTCACTGCCTTCTCTGGGATCACCCTGCCCAAGAAGATAGAGACAAGCAAAGACTCTGGACCAGAGCTGGGTTTGCTGGAGCTGCTCTCTCTCCACACCTTATTAGTGCAAGCTGTGCACGTCTCCAGGTACTCAGAACAGGTGATTTGTGAGAAACTGCTTGGCAGAAGAGCAGCAGCAAAGACAAACAATGGCTCTACTTTAAATACACCTAAGTGGGAGAGAAGGCCCGTGCCTGCACCCTAACTCAGTTCCTCCATCTCCAATTCCTGCACTGTGATCCGGCTAAGAACTCAGAAGTATTCACTGAAGTACTTGTAAGAATAAGTCAAAATGGAGACTTGGCTCAGCTGTTCTCTCCATCTGTGACCTCATTGCTCCTTCACAGTGACCAGTGGAACACTTTAGTTAGTAAGGAATATGGAAACTGGCAATAGAAGGCCTGTGTGCAGGATCCTTGCCCCTTTCTGTTCTTGTAGCTGTCTCAGCTAGAGGCAAACCAACCCACCACATACAGGCAAGTCTACAGTCAAGAACATCCCTTCGCAGTCTGTAGACCCTTTCCTGTTTGGAAGTTTTGACAAGGTAGGGAAAGAATAGTCATATTCATCAGATGCCCAATTCCAGCTGCAGAAGAGCTTGTGCTGGCATTAAAGATGTCAGCCTTCTTGTTATAAGGGATCCTGGATGCCACTGCAGTGGGCAGAAGAATCTGTTCCAGCAGGATCCTGCGAGGGGCTGCTGAGATGGTATTTCTCAGGATAATAGAGTGTTTTGTGAATCAGG
This sequence comes from Trochalopteron elliotii, assembly GCA_024734555.1. NCBI lineage: Eukaryota > Metazoa > Chordata > Aves > Passeriformes > Leiothrichidae > Trochalopteron > Trochalopteron elliotii. Next base: position 526,618 of record JANPWX010000558.1, read on the forward strand.
TTTTTGACAGCAGAAACATTGCTTCTGTCTAAGGAAAAGAGAGAAAACCAGTTGTTAGGCATTCTCTTCAGGCAATGGGAAAGCCTCTTCCTCCAGAAATGCTCTAGTTCCCAGCATACATCTGCCAGCAGCCCTTCCTCTTTTTCCTTCTGTACATCCTCCTCACTGTATACAGCTTTCTGCACTCACCTACACCCAGCTCCTGCAGGAGACTTCCAAACTCTGGGTCACAATCCAGGATTTTCAACAGGTTGGTGGACTCCATTCTCTCCAGCTGCACATCCCAGTAGATGTAGATCTTCTGGCTGAAGCTGACATAAACAAGGCAGGGACTGTTGCTCCCTTCTTTGCATGCATAGAGGCCTGCAGAAAGCAGAAGTGTGGAGATCTGACTACTTCCAAAAGGAAAGAGAAAGCAAATAATTGACATTTCATGATGACGTACCAAAGCTGTTAGTAGAAAACGGCAAGCATCTGGGGAGAGACATGGGCCTGGGTATACAAAGTCCCTTTGAGACAATCCAAGAAGCTGCTCTGAACTGCATGAAGCTGCATTTGCAAGCTGCTTCTTGCAGGTCTGAGAGAAGGGACAGAGCAGAGCCAAAACTCAGGCTGGTTCTATGGGGTCCTAATCTCCACTTAAGAACAGCTTAGAAGTCTGCAAATTAAAAAAGCAGTGTGAAGGACACGAGACCACTGTAGTACCTCCAAAAAGGACAATAAAAACACCCCAAGCCACCATAGAAAAGCCTCAGCATTACTTCCTCTCACCCTTACTTTTCCCAGATGCCACCAGAAGAAAGACTAGCTGGGCCTTCTGCAATATGCACACGGGGAAATTATTCCTCACTGCAGACAGACAAAGGATTCTGGGTCTCCTAGATGGGAGTAGTAGCTTTGAGGGAAAATGCTGCAAGGGCTGGCTTTGCAGTCAGGCTCCCCACCTGCACAGAAGGCACTGACATTCTCATCTGCCTGGAATCGTGCCACAGTCCGATTGTGGTCGATGATGTACGTCTGACCGTCCCACGCACAGGCAATCACCTCCTCGTGCCCATTGCCCTGCAGCAACCAGAGGACTGCATGTCACACAGGTGTCACCTACTCCCAAGGACAGTCAAGAACCTCTCTTGCTGGTCCAGTGACACAACACTAATGTCTAGATGTCACTTCTGGTCATCTCATCCAGGTATTTTGCACTTTGGAGCTCATCTCTCTTCTAGACTGCAATCCTTACATACTGTAAGAGCTTTTAGACAATCAGGATATTAGCAGTGAGCAAAACCATTCAGCTTTGCAGTAAGACTGAAGAACAGCTGGGGGACAAAAGTTCAGGAATGGGTAAATGGATTCTGGGTCTAACAAGCAGACACAGTTCAACCTCTTGCAGCTGGGCAGACTGAGCTGAGTGCAGAATGTACTGCCACAGTCAGAACACTCTGTGTCATCCTGAGATAATCCCAGCCTTTTCCAGCTGAGCCACACTCCTTCTGCCCTTCCTAAGCTCATATACACAAAGCCATGCTGAGTTTTTGTCTTCATCTCTCCCAGCCTTACTCAGATACTCACTGTAACATCCAGCTTTTCCAGAGCAAAGAGCTGGTGATCAACCTGAACAGACCACAGCAGCTTGTCTGCTCCCTCCATCAGTTTCAGTGTTCCTGAAGAAAGAAAAAAACAACTGTCTTGAAAACAATAAAAGAGAGCAAGATGTCTGCTAATGCTAGGCCCTACTTCAACACTCAGGGTTGCTGAGAGTTAGCTGCTAATAGCACAGGCTACTGGTCTTGGCTGCTAAATCCATACTGGACACTTGACCTCACCTACTACACTCCAGTTATCCAGATATACTTGAGCAGTATTGGGCAGGGAGCACTGGCCATGAGAGAGTGGAACATAAACAAGCATCTATCCTCACAGTGCCCTCCATGCCTTCATATAAAATATGTGTAGCAGAAGAAGTCTTTGAATCAAATTATCTTGCCTGACCCTCGAAGGGTTTCTGAAGCCCAGCTTTCCTTTCTTTTAAAAGTTAAAAGCACCGAGCCCCTGGTCTCCTGCTTTGAATTAGTGACAGGCCTTGGCTGCCCCACAGGTCTTCTTCCAGAGCAGTGGCAGGACTTACCATCCAGAGTACAGAGGGCAAAGAGACCTGAGCCACTATTCTCACTGGAACCTGTAAGTGCAAAAGAAAATTACTGGACCTGATGCCATTTTGTAAACATTGTCCCCTCCCTCTCCTGAAAACAATAAAAAAGATCCAAACCAAACTGATCCATGCTGCCTCCTTCCCTTGCCCAGTTGTGTGCAGGACAGCACTGACAAATGGCACTAATTAAGTCTGAAGTGGAGAGTCCCCTGACCCATGGGCTGCTTCAGCCCTTCAGTAAACTCTCTACCTAGCTACTAAAAAAAGAAAAGACATGCAAGGTCAAGTTTTAAAAACATGACACTCTCAGAGAGAGGACTGGAGCTGTATTCAACTAAAGCTGCATTTAATCCTTTCAGCAACAATGTAAGAGAGGCACTGGCTCCCTGAGGAGGAGCCCAGGAAACCTGGCAGTCAGGGGCAAGCCAGCAGAGCTGAAAGCAAGCAGGCAGTTTCCCCAGAGTAGGTTAACAAGGTGAGCCTACCTCCAGTGCCCACAGACAGCTCCAAGACACAGCCCCCTGCACACTCCCAGCTGCAAACCACCCCATTTCTGCAGATCAGCCTAAAGCAAAGCCAGCTGGTTGGGTGCTTAACTGCCCCTAGTGACATGCACCCAGACAGGCTCTGATCCAAGAGATCTGCTGTGTCCCCCTTGGAAACTGGTCAGCACGGCACTCTTCAGCTGCTTCTTTATTGACAGTCCAGCATCAATGGGGCTTTTTACAGTCTGCCCTTCATCCCTAATTCTGTGTGTCTTCATTTTTCACAGACATCTCTCGATAGATGCAAGGCTTCATATGCAGTGAAATAATTGATTTCATGCTCTGTTGACCATGTTGCTCACAGCAGCATCAGAGATGCTGAAAACATGACAAGCTAAGGAACTGGGCAGGAAAGGTCCTCTGAGGAACGGGAAGAGGGTGGGGTTCAGTGGATTGCTCTTGTCCACAAGCTCTAATTACATTGGACAGGCTGAATCATCCTTGGATTGCAGGAGGCAATACATGGGCAGAGCAGATACAAGAGAAAGTGATCTCTACTGGGAGTTTTCTGCCTTCTATTATGCCCACACACTCCAAGGGGGAGTGAAAGCTTATCCTCCATAGGTACCAAAGAAGGGTTCAGCAGGTGCACCAGGCACAGGCCAGAGCACAAGGAGTTACAGGAGAGAGGCAGTGGCAGTGTGCAAGAAAAGTCTGGACACAAGAGCAGTGTGTCAGGGCTGAGAGAAGCTGGCAGCTGTGCAGATTTTAATACGTGACCTGAACACAACACAGTGGAAAAAGACAGAGGACAATGCTACAGATGAAATATGGAAGCAGCTCTGGAGAGGCTGGGGCTGCACAGGAGAAGGAGGAGCAGCACAGAACCACCAGGAATTGAGATTCAAATGCTGAAAAGCAGGAACGAAGATGAGGCTGTGGAAAGGAAGAGATGCATCTAGGAAATATGAAGGAGGCATAAGCTGCAGCCATGCAGAAGCAAGGATCAAGGACATCTGTAGGAGCATGGCATGGCAGCCATTCAAACTGACTAAATGCAGGTCAGCAGAGGCTGCAGAAAACCTCTTGTGCTGAGTGAAGGATAAGGGCTACCTAGGGAAGGACAAAGGCTATAAAAAGCTCACATGCAAATATTCAGCTGTCTTTGGAAGCTGGCTAAGAGAAGCTGAGATCCCTGTGTTCTTGCAGCTGCCTCTCACAGTTCTTTTTCTACCACAGGAAACCTGATTTCATTCTGCACTAACGTACTGAAAAAACACCAGGGGCAACTGCTGGGCTGGAGACCCCAAGCTGCTGATCTCTCACCTCGGGCAATGCTTCCAATCAGATGAGTGGAGACGTTCTTGTTGTGAATCCGTCCAGATGTCTGGTGTAGAATCACATCTCGGACAGGGGCCTCGCTAGGGAAAAGGGAAAGACAACAGGGAAAAGTTAGGGAACCATGTCTGGGATTGTCTCAGAGCAATTTCAGGAGCAGTGTATTCCAAAGCTCTACAAATCCAGACACTGACAGAGTTTGTGAACAGGTTGAGCTCCTTAATAGTAAAGGAAGAAAATGCACGCCACCTCAGGTATTAAAGAAATGCACCAGTTTTTAAAAACACAAACCCAGAATGATTTGATGCACCAAGGAAAAAAAAAAATCAGTAAGGTTTGTATTTCAACAAAGGAAAAAAAGGGCAATTTTTATCATTACTGTTACATAAGCCTGGCTGCTTTTCTCTCACAAAGTATCTGCCCAGACTGAACAGGTTGGTGAGAGACCACATCTGGGCCTGGCTTCTGGCTAACAGGGCACCCTTCCACTGAGTTTTCCAAGACATCAAGGAGACCTGCCTAGGACCCCTCCCGCTGCAGTTTTTTGTGTCTGCCTTGAAGTCTCATAGAACACCACAGAAGGACCCAAATTCTCCACCAGGCTCCTTCCAGCACCAAGACAGTAACAAGCACCTCACTGCTCATCCTGGTTGCTGTGGTTGTGATTTACAGCACTGGCAGCCAGGGGTCTCATTAGGAAAACTTCTAATTGCCTCATCTGCAGAAAACAAGTGAATGAGCCCAGTTTTATCCTGGTCTTTGGATGTATTTGGCTTGGCCCGGTCTCTCAGCTGTTACCCTGCAATCTGATGACCTTTCTCTGGAAATCTAGATCACTCAGTTCCTTACCTTAGCTCCCAGTAGTGAGGAACCCTCAGGGAGCTGGTTTTGCCACTCTCCTTGACCAACTCAAGAAGAGAGTGGCATACAAGGAAAGCAGCAGCACTCATCTTCGTGACAGAGACACGAAGAGTGTTCATGGAAGCTTGGGTGCAGGCAGGCTTAAATGAAGAGGTGCCAGCAGCACAGCAGGTCACTGAAGCAAGGACAGTGACAGCACCCCCTGATCCATAACAGTGATGTGGTGGCACCCCCTCATAACAGGCATCCACAGTGACATGTGTTCATGTGCCCCTGCAGGAATGCTTGGGGCAGATCCATCCCTTCCTGCTGTAACACCCCTCACCTGCTCGGGGCAGAGCCATCCCTTCCNNCCATCCCTTCCTGCTGTAACACCCCTCACCTGCTCGGGGCAGAGCCATCCCTTCCCGCAGCTGTGTCCCGCTGCTCCGTGTCCCAGGTGCACAGCAGGATGGCATAGCCACAGCCTGGCTGTGACACCATCAGCTCTGGTGAGCCATCAGGGCCTGGATTCACAGACAGGCTGTCCACCTACAGCAGAGGAAAGACATGGATCTCTATAATGGATCCAAGAGCTTCAAAAGGTTTACAGTGACTCCTGCAACTCAATTTGAATATGGCAAATCTGATAGAGCTGAGTAGCAGCCGCACAAATTCAGCTGGAAGCAAAATGTCCAAGTTCAGTAAAAGGTTGGTTCCCTAGCAAAAGCCACTTTAAAACAACACTAGTACTTCCCACTAATGCCCTCCCACTGGGCACAAGCAACTGCTTCTCAGACCAACCTACCAGCTGTACAGAAAAATCATCACGCAAATCTCTCAAGCCATCAACATGACAATTGCTTTGCTCATAGGACTGAGATCCTGTGCTTCTTCTCTTGAAAATGCCACCTCTTGAAGACTGTATGACAAATACTGCTCTAAACATCCTTTCTCCTTACCTGACCTTCTAGAAGCCATTTCTTCAACAGGATCAATTGCCCAGAGACATGGTCTGAATTCTCCGATGAGTCCTCCCAGCGGAAGGCACGGACCACCCTGTCAGTGTAACCCACAACCAACTCACACTTCCCATCTCCGTCTGCAGGAAAAGAGAAAGACAGATGGACTCTCTCAAGCCCTAAGTGCCCAAACATGCAGAAACCACTCTGCTGGTTTCTATAGTTAGCATCCCTGAGGACCCCAACCACACAATGAAAGCTTGCACTTCAGAAAAAATCCTGAAGTTCTTGCTCCTCCCTTCCATGACTTGCTTGTGGCTTGTTGGAGTGTCTGTTTCAGCAAGACAGTAATTTCCTTCTGCAAGGTCCCCTCACCTTCTCTCCCCACTGCCTCACACACAAACTGCTTCACCCTGCACTCCCACACCAGCTCTGTGACTCACCAATGTCATTGATGAGCATGACCTTGGTGTTGGCAGGAATGTGCTGCTTGAACACTGGCTTCTGCTCTTCTGCCCCCACCAACTCATGGTGGCCTGAAGCATCTGCATGTTTTGAATTCAGAGAAGTCAGGTCAAAAAGATGAAACCAGCCTTCTGCACTCACTGCCACCACGAAATTCTGCAAGGGAAGAGAAAAACCTTTTGATTCTTCCTCTTTTAGAAAGTGTAGAAGCTGTTCCACAGCAGGGCAAAGGAAGACACAAGGGTAGATTGATCAAGATCAATGATTGCTACAGAGGGGACAGGAGGATTTTGGATGGCACACAAACTTCTCTGCTACTGGCAGGGTCCAAACTTCTTGTTCATCTTTGTCAGACTACAGTATCAAGCTGGTGTGTGTGCAATCCTCAAACAATGTCTGGCTTTCTCAATGCCCACGTCAGCTCTGCTCCCCACTAGAGGAAACACAGCTACAGTATTTCAGGCAGGGACCTTTGGATTCATTGGTCCTGGCTTAACCCCCAGAAACAGGAATCCAACAAAAGGAGTCATAGTAGACCCAGTGGAATTTGCCTGGTCCAGACTATTCTGTGTCTCAGTCTTGTTTAGATGACCTTAAATGCACACAGCCAAGTGGCAGAAGGACCACAGCCCACAGCAGACATCAGTCCAAGAAAGGCAAAAGCCACTGAGCAAAAGGAGCAACCCTCAAACCACCAAAGCCTTGTGGTGCTCTCACAAGGGCACAAGGAAATCAGAAGTGCTCTCTGAAGATAGGATGGATTTCCTTGCTCTCTAAAAGCTGCATAAAGCTCACAGAAAAATACCAATTACATATAAACAGAGGAACAGTTTAAAAACAGTAGTGCTAAAACTCTATCTATGAGCAAAGGGAGATCCTGCAGAGATAGCACCTGCAGTCTGTCCTCCTCCACACACAACAGATGACATGACCCTCATCTTCTGACCACTTCCCCCATGCCCTACAGACCAGCTGGGAAGAGTTTGGCACCTCTCACCTTTCCTTTATTGCACACATCTCCCACACGGACACACGTGAGCTGCAAAAGAAAACAAGGCCATCCATGAGAAAAGGAAACCCAGCCCAGCAGCCTGGGATAAACCTCTGCCCTACCCACTCCTCTCCCATAAACAATCTCTTGATTCTCCCAGAAAGAATCTCTTGAACTCCTAACAGCCTTTCAAAGGACAAGGAGAGCAGAGTCAAAAACAGGAACAAAACTGGCCAGAGTCCCAGGGTAAAACCCACAGTGCACAGAGCAGGGTAAAGGTGGGAGAGAAGCCCAGTTTCTCTGTTTGTCCATTAATTAGCTCATCACTTCCAGCCCATAGGGCTGCAGAAAAAAGCAGGGTCTTGAATAATTACATGAAAGACATCAGAATCAGTTCTGGCTGCCATTCCTCCCCAGCCTACATATTCCTAGGCAAAGGACAAGGATAGCTGGCTGCACATGCACCAGAAGGCCCAACCATTTAGAAATTTTGTCAAGAACTGACCATTCCTTGGCAAGATCGCACAGCCCAGGGCTTGCTATCATCATTCTTGTAAACATAGAGCTTTCCATTGGTGTCTCCCACCACGAGTTCATTCAGCTGTACAAGAAAATTGGGTTAGTAGGAAGAAATCCACAATTACATTAACAGTATTCCTTCAACAGCAAAAATTTCAGAATTCATATCTAAAAACCACTCTGTGGGAAGAAGCAGCAAAACAAAATGAGTTAAAGAGACAATCTTGATTCAAAATGGAAGGTCTGGGAAAATATAAAACCCATAATTTTATTCTTGCAAATAAAAGAGATGGAGAACGGCTCCTTAGAGCAACATCCTATTACCCACTGCTCCTCCACTCATTGTTTCAGAGTTGTGACACTGACTGTTTTAAGACCCTGCTTGGATGTTAAAACAATCATCATTACTTCATCTTCCATTCTTCAATCTAGATTGACTTGAATCACCTAAGGAAGATGATGGTAATGAAAGAAATATAATCATCCAGGAAGAGAGTGCAAGAACACTTACAGCAGATTTACACAGGATGTTTGATCTCACTGCTGAATGGCTATAGGGATTTCAAAATGGTGTTTATTTCTTTAAAGATTTCTAAAAATCACCATCCACCCATGCTGATGAGCGTACTCCCATTATCCCATCTTCTGCACCATGCCTCTGTGTATTTAAATGGTGTGCATTTCATAACACCCTGCACACCCTACCCTACAGAACAACTTTTTATGGGGAAATCCCTTTAATCATCTACTGCATTACTGGCCATGACATCTTCCAGGATAAGGCTGCAAAAAATCTTGATGGTCGAGGAGAAGAAACAGTTAGCTGGTTAAGCCAACCTCCTCCTAGTGACAGCCAAATCAAAACCAACCATTTCTGGGGCTGACAGCTACACTCCCAATGCACATCCATCCATCCATCCCACGGGTCAAGAGACACCGAGACTTGGCTCTACCCTGTTTGTGACCTGCTGTGCCCAGCAAAGCACCACTACATCCCCACCACTGTGACAGGTGAGTGTCTACTAAGCAGAAGCTAAACTCCCCTCTGGCTCTGCACCACCCAGGCCACAGCAAGGGTGAGCGGCAGGTGTACTGGCGAGGGAAGCCCTGACCCACTGCAGCCCAGCAAACATTCCCTTTGCAGGGGAACTCTGACCAAAGCCCTGCGTCCCTTACACCGCTCAGGGCCCACCAAGCCCCGTGTGTGTCCCCAGAGCTGGAAGCCCCGCCAGCTCCTCCCGGCCCCTGCCCT
>JANPWX010000558.1:536018-555368 GCA_024734555.1 Trochalopteron elliotii
CGGCTCCCCAGCGCAGGCGCGCCGGGAATGGCGGGAGCGCGGGGCGGGGCGGCGGCAGAGCCCGCCCGCTGCCCCCGGACCGCGCCGCTCCAAAGAACGCCGCGCACCGCGAAGGATGGAGACACGCAGAGACAGACGGGTGTGGTTTACAAAGTCAGTACTGTAACTGTTTATTTTAAGCACTGTTGTTTGTTTTTTTCCTCTATAAGGACATACATAACGAAGTTTATAGTTGAAGTTTACATGCATGACCTCACTTACAAATACCAGTATTGCCACCTTCTGCCGGCAACCAGACCCACTTTTAAAGACAGCACGGAACATCTGTTCAGCTGCCTGAACAGGGCATGTTTAGTGTCCTTAATAATAGATTTACATTCTCAAACATTTCATAGTTTATGTAGTAACAACAAGGGCACAGTGGTACTTTCAAGACTCACACTTAACAACAGATGCACCATTGACTAGATTTTTTAATATGTGCCACAGAAATCATCACTTTTTGCTTTCAGAAACATGTACAACTATCATGCCTGTGGGAGATTTTCAAAAACTGTTGTTCAACAATTAGAAATTTACCATCAGGACTTGGCCCTGTGCTTTAGCAGCAAAAACAGTTTCAGCCACAGAGGCTTGTATTTCCAGGAATAATTAGCAACAAATCAAGGTATTTACTTGCTGAAGAATAAGTACTCTGGCTGGGCATTCCTGTCCCCCTTAACTGTTTTTCTAAGTCTACAAATCCCTTCTCCTAACCCCAACTGACATTCACAGTGTTGTTTCCCACAAGATGGGGCAGCGCTTTGGTACAAGTTTTTCACATACACGGGGCTGTTACTACAGTCAGAGCTCATGGAAATCACCACCAGTACCTGGCAACCCTAAGGCTTTATTAGGCAAATGACACCAGCATTTCCTTAGTCGAAGTGACCTCCCAAGCACCTCTCCTACCTCTGTCCTATCCCACCCACCCCATGAGATTCAGAGCACTGCAGCTCCCAGCTCTCTAACCAAGCTCCAAGCCAGCTGCAGGTGCCGAATTTGAATTTGACCCTGGGGCCGGGCAGCAATCCAAGCAAGCCTTGCACCACTCTGGTGACAGTTCCAGGGCCCGAGCTGGGCTGGCACTGCTGCAGGACAGGCATTGGCACTCTCCCAGCCCCCATGACTTAAGTGCTTACACAGTATTTCTGTTTCAGCAAAGGAGACTGGGAATTCACCTTGTATTACATGTTAAAACAGGGATACTCTCTGCAATATACACACAAATTCCAGTCCATGCCATGCCATGCCAAGACATCTTTCTCACCATAAAAAAGTCCATTTATTTTAATCTGAGAGGGACAGATTTTCTACTTTTCCTCTGCAGAGCAGGCAACAGAAATGCCCCTGCTGCCCCTGTCTCATAACAGGATACTGGAGATGCTGAATTTAACACAACATGACAGGTTAAACAACAGTTGAGATTGAGTACTATGTTCCATGCCTTCAGATAAACAAAAAAGCCCACCCCAACCAAGAGCCCCCACAAAATTCAAAAGCACACCCACCCCCAAACAAGACACACAAACTGCAGAAAGAAGCAGAATACTGAGTAATAGCTTTCCTGTGAGATCTGGGTAAGGAGACATTAGAATCACTCGGGAGTTTGTAGTTCAATAAAGTATTTGCAATATGTAAGCCATTATCACTTACTTTCACTTCAAAGCCAGTCACTTTCAGGTATATTGCTGTTTTTGTTTTTCCTCTGGTCCAGTTTTACAGTGTGGTGGGTGAAGAGGAAGGTAGCAATATGAACATAGAACAAGCTCTACACATGGGTTACAGATTTGCTTTTCGCACAGTTTCCAGCAACGTAATTTTTCCCTTTTGCAAATATATGGGTAAATACTGTATCAAATATTGTGGGAATTCTCTATGGCAATGAACAAACAACACAGAAAAATAATCAGGACACTGGCTATGTGGACAAGAAAACACTGAATGACCAAAGGACAGTAAATCCTCTCCATTCTGTGCAAATTCCAATAAAAACCCACGAAAAGTTCAGTTTTCTTGAGTTTAATTGGAGCTTTATTACTTAAGCTGTGACTTCACAGTCTTCAGCAATTTGCAAAGAGGAGGCATACAAGAAAGGTTACAATACTTAATGGAAGGGACTCCCTACTGAACAGGGGGAAAGAGGGCAATCCCAAGGCAGAAGAACTGGGAAAGCCAATTTGTTCTCAAGTCTCGCATGAGGATTCCTGAAAAAGCTGATTACTTGAAGCAAATCAAGGAAATAAATTTAGAAAGCAGCATCTGGGAATGAAGTAAGCTGGAACCAGAAAGAAACAAAGACAAAAGGGGGACTACCGACCTGTCAGCCTCAGCTCTGTGCCTGGGAAGATCACGGAACAGATCCCCCTAGATGCTGTGCTAAGGCACATGGAGGACAGGGAGGTGACTGGGGACAGCCAGCAAGGCTTCACCAAAGGCAAGTCCTATCTGAGCAGCCTAGTGGCCTTCAAGGATGGAGAGACTCCACCAGTGGACAAAGGGAAAGGCTACAGGTGTCATTTACCTCCATTTCTGTAATTTTCTGCCTTAGATTCTTCTCTCTAAATTGGAGAGAGATGGATTCAATGGGTGGACTGTTTGATGGATAAGAAATTGGTTGGATGGTCACATCTACAGGCTAGTGGTCAACGGCTCAGTGTCCCAAAGGACACCAGTGACAAGTGGTGTCCCTCAGGGGTCCATACTGGGACCAGTGTTACTATCATCTTCATTAATGACATGGATGAAGGGGCAGAGTGCACCCTCAGCAAATCTGCAGGTGACACCAAGCTGAGCCATCCAGTTGACACAGTTGAAGGACAGGATGCCACCCAGAGCAACCTGGACAAGCCTGAGAGAGTGGGCCCGTGTAAAACTTACAAGGATTTAATAAGGTCAAGTGCAAGGTGCTGCACCTGGGCTGGGGTATCAATAAAGGTTGGGGGATGAACAGATCCAGAACAGCCCTGCCAGGAAGGACCTGGGGGGGCTGTTGGATGAGAAGCTGGAGATGAGCTGGCAATGTGCACTCAGCCCAGAAGGCCAAGTGTAACCTGAGCTGCATCCAAGCAGTGTGGGCAGCAGGGGAGAGAGGAGATTTTGACCCTTTACTTTGGTGAGACCTCACGTGGAACACTGGGGTCCCAGTACAGGAAGGAAACCAACCTTTTGGAGCAAGTCCAGAGGAGGCCCACCAAGATGATTAGAGGGATGAAGCACCTCTCCTTACAAGACAAGGCTGAAAGAATGGGGATTGTTCAGCCTGGAAAAAAGAAGGCTTTGGGGTGACCAAACTGTGGCCTTCCAGTACCGTAAAGGGAGCCTACAAGACACATGGAGACTATTTACAAGGGCAGGCAGTGACAGCACAAAGGGGGATGGCTTCAAACTGAAAGAGGGCAGGTTAAGATTAGGTATTAGGATGAAATTCTTTACTCAGAGGGTGGTGAGGCATGGAACAGGATGCCCAGAGAAGCTGTAGATGCTCCTTCCCTGGAAGTGTCCAAGACCAGGCTGGATGGAGCTCTGAACAACCTGGTCTAGTAAAGGGTGTCTCCGTCCATGGCAGAGGGTTTGGAACTAGATCTCTGAGGTCCCTTCCAACTCAAGCCATTCTATGATTCTATGAAAATGCAAATAAACCAAGCAGAGTAAATCCAGACAGAACCCAAACAGGAACAGAGGCTGAATGAATAAATAAAGTCACTAGGATTAAATCAGATTTATGCTGCCACTCAGCTTCTTGAACAGCCACATAAAGCTGTAACTGACTGTGGCATGGTGGCTTCAGCCTCTGCTCCCTTGAAGCCACTATCCAACCAGGTAGAAAAATAAAGGTCTAATTCACTGGAAATTCTTTCATTTACAAAACTAATGGAATAGGGGGGGGTTTATGCTTCTGCTTCAACTTCTGATTTATCTTCAACTCCATTCTGCGCATCTTTCATTTCTGCATCTCCAGTGTGGCTTGTCTGAAGAGTAGCGGATGACTAAATGGAGAGACAAGAAAATATGTTACAATAATGTAATAATATGTTATATAGCATAACATAGTTATAATAGTATATTAATATATATATATAAAGTATAACATAAGTATAATATAATACTATGCTATACAAAATTGCTAGCACAAACATTGTTTGATTCTTATTACTTAGAAAGTTTGTCTACCCTGCCAGACTGAATGAAGATATGAGGATCTTCAGCAAGAGAAACTGAAAATTTTCATGCATCTAAGAAATCAGAAGCACTGTAGAGGAGACCAAAAAATAATACTGATATTAGGTGGTTATGATTCTTAATGTGGCCTGCACCCACTTGCTACACAACAATTTCTTAGAAGTCTTTTAACTGAAATTCATTTACAAAGCTTCTGCAGGAGCTGCTTTTGCCCTGCTTCAATATTAATGTATTCATTTTCAGCCATTCCCATGGCCCACCCCGACCCAACTTGAGTGAAGCACACTTGCACTCAGCGTAAGAAGTATCTTCATTGGACAACTAGTTTTGTGAAGAGACACTTCAAACTCAACAACAGTGATTTGGATGTCCTGTGCAAGAGCTTAACTTGGAAGGAAGTATGATCTGACAATGTGGCTGCTCTAAAGCCCTCTCCTTGTGCACCTTCCTCATAAAAGAGGAAGAGAGCCATGAGGTAGGGCTCCAAGGTCAGCTCTTACAATAGGACATAACCAGCACATCCTGACCTTGCAGTATTTTTCAAGCACAGTAAGGGGGAGGTAAAAATGTCTTGGCTTGCTCATCTCAAAGCCTACTGCAATGAATTTGCTATTCCACCTGTCAGCCCAGTATCTTGAGCCATCTGTTTTATGATGATCGTAGATGAGAACCAGACAAAACCAAGCAAAGTCTTAAGTATGCAATGCTGGGAGAGGGGACTAGGAGGAAAAAGGGGCAGCAGAATCCTTAAAATCTTACACCAACTTGGCTGCAACACAAAACCACATTTAAAAGAACATTCATGCATCAAAGGTCAATTTTTCATCCTTAGAAGCATTCCATAAAGCACATAAGAGCTAAGTCTTCTCCTCAGAGAAAATCTGACAGCTAGCAATCCTGGACTTAAGATAAGGTGATAAACATCCTGACCTCCAAAAATTCACACTTCACATACGTGAATTTTTCAGATTAATGAAATTAACTACTGATGCAAGAGTGGCTGTTGAATTTAACAGAACTGCAGTCCAAGCTACCTTCTTAGCAATCAGACCTTTAGTAAACAAACTCTCTTCTCCACAACTTTGAACTTCTGCTATGTCACCATTAATAGACACTGCTGGAGCTAGAGTAAAGCAGCACTATAAATGCAGTAACAGGAAAACATGCTTTTTTTTTTTGCAAGAAAACAACCTCAATACTGGCCCAGGGAGTAAGCATCCTTTACAGTTTATAGTTCCATCAATCCCATTTCATATAAAACCATATCTGTTTAAGGCAGGCCAGATGGCTCAGAGAAAAAAAAAAACCCAGCACACTGCACATTCCCAAGATCATCTAACTTGTTGGGAAGAGTTCACCAGGCCAGTAGCATCCAGACCTGTATCAGCAGTAGTGTGACCAGCAGGACCAGGGCAGGGATTGTCCTCCTGTACTTGGCAATGGTGAGCCTACACCTCAAATCCTGTGTCCAGTGTTAGATGCCAAACAACAACCTTTCATTTACATTTGGCTGGAGTCCAACCTAAACGATTCTACAACTTTAAACTGATTCTATCCCAAGCAGATAGGGAAACTGGGACAAAGTGCCATGTTTTTCCAATATCCCAAACAGTCTGCAGTGCAAAGACTATGAGTCTGCCTTTTGCCAAGAATTTTACTCTACCACTTATCTGCCTTAGGAGCTGAAGGAAGCACAAAGGCTTTTGTACTTTTAATGGGTATAGCTTGTTTCAGCAATCCACTCTTCCTATCTCAACAGATCTTGCTGATCCCACACCCAGTGGAGGAAGCCACATTCCCAGCAGCTGTGCTAGCTGAAAGGAACCTTCATGACAGAACCTGACAGCTGGCAATTAAATCCTGCCATTTCAACAGTGAAGATGCCTAACAGTGAAATAATTCTAGTTTAGTTGCTGTATCTTTATCTTTCCGAGAATTTTTATTAAAGCCTACCAAAATTAAGATACTGAGTGGCTTTACATCACTATGTCTAGAGGAACAGAATACTTTCTTTTAAGCTCCAATAAGCAAAGACTGTGGACATCAGGCTGCTTTAGCCAAAAAAATAGAAGAGACAAAGTGAAGCATTTCATGTAGGAAACTGTCAGCTGACAGTCTGAAACAGCTGAACTGTTAGGAGACACTCATCTGAGGACACCATGCCCCTGGAAAGACTCAGCGACACCGTTAACCAAAGGAAATTACTGTACCAATATCCAACAATTTTTTATGTTCTCCGTGCATATTCTGAAAAGGTGAAAATAACCTCCCAAGATACAAGATTCTGTACTCCCTGGTGTTACTGAGGAAATTTGAGTCTGATATAAATCCCAGATTTATCTGAGAAGTTACAGGTCCATCTTGTCCCTCTCAACCATCAGATTTAAGGAAAAGAACCAGAATGTTTTCTTACTGTATGTGATTCTTACCAGTAATCTGAAATGTTTCTTGCTAGCTGATACAATCTTGTTACAACCTGTGTTCACATACCACCACTACTAACTGAACTAGTATTCACTAAAATTCTAGTGAAAGCTTATTAGGAAAACCATCCATATAGCAGAATAATGAATCTACTAACACTTCACAATCTATCTGTGACATTTGTAATGGAGACCATCAACCACATCCTAATGTCTCCATGACAAGCAAGACAGTGCTCAGCACCCTCTGTATGACAGACAAGTTCTCACTAGATGGGTTCCCCGGGCACCAGAACAGCCTGTTCTTTGCAACAGGTTCTAGAGGAACAGGTGGTTTTTTTAGTTCTAGAACACTGTCATGTTCACATCTCATCACTTCAACTGCTTTCTGATTAACACTGGTCTGTTGCAAATTCAGTCAAAACACGTAAAAGCTTTCTGTGCAATGGTTGGTACTGCTGGCTTTCCTGTTCAAACAGGATGGCCCAATCATTTTGACTGTTGGCATTTTGAGTTCCATCCCTGCTCCCTAAAGGAGACTATTTGAGTGTTCTCCTGCTGTAATTATCTGTAATAAGAAGCAAGCTGAGTACTTAAACCACTGTTCCTTGTCTAACACATGACACCACCTTCTGTAATCTTTGGAGTAGTGTTACTTACCTTTAAGTCTTTGTCTGCGAGCCTTTGGAACATGTTGGCGTACATCTTTTTCTCCTTCTCATGCTGCTCCCGTATCTTTTGCTGACAAGTCACCAGTTGCACTTTGGCAGCTTTGTTACTTGGATAAAGTTGTATCACTTTCTGGAAATCTGCTCGGGCCAGCTCAAAGTCATTGACAGCCAAGTGAGCTTCTCCACGCCGGAAGAGGCCTTTCTCATTGTTGCTATCCAGTTCCAGTGCCTGCATTCAAAAAAACCAAAACCAAACCACATATACTCATTATTTTCCTTTTATAAAAATTACATGCAGTTAGAACATCTAAGACTGCTAGGAACTGTACCTTCTGATGTAGACTTAAGAGTCTTGTCAGGGTTTACTAATAAAGTGAGTGGAACACAGTAGAAGTAAGTACAAAGAGGAATGAATATAGTAGGCTATTTGACAAGAGAACCAGCTAGTCCAAGATTTAGTCAGGGACTAATCCTGCTCCTTGAAAGATCTTTGTCAACATGACTACCTTCACCACATCTCAAGTGTTTCTTATTTCTAAATACTTGAGTATTCTCAATGTAGCAGAAGTTAGTAGAAGAAGTTCAAAGGGCACTAATTATGAAAATAATCTGTTGGATATTTTGAGTGCACTAAATATTCTGCACTACCCAAATGACAGCTAGTACGAAAGCCCTAACACCACACGGCCTGTTATCCCTAAAATTTTTAAAGCAAGAGATAAACTTGTCAGACTGCTTGTGCAGTTGAAGAATAAACAAATAAACTCCTACTACCTTGTTGCAGTTCTCCAAAGCCTGGGAGTATTCCTTTAGCTTGAGATGGCACATAGCTAAGTTAAGGTGGGCAGCAAGCCTCAGGCTCTTGGCTTTTGATTCCTCCTCCTCAGAGAGTCCCGACTCGTGCTCCAGCCACGACACAATCTTCTTATACTGCAATGCTGCCCGCTTGTATTTCCCCTCCTGCAAACAAGGCAGTTCAATTATCACACAAATCATCACAGTAACTTTATCTCCCTCAAGTCCCTTTTGCCTGCCTTGAGCAAGAGATCTAAAAAACCCATTTGACCAAAAAGTAACTTCTATCATCAAAAATTTACTACTTCTGAGAACCATTCCTGCACAGGATCAGAAAATCTTTAGGAATACTTAACTGGATGCCCACTAGAGCTGGGGGCATATGCCAGCATTGATACTTCACTGAAATCCTTCCCTTACATTCAACTTTTGGTACAAAAATAAGGGAAGATGGGGCATTCTCAAAATGCAATACAAAGATAATAGGAAACTCTTCCTTCAGCTGGTCAAACTGCTTTAAATAGCTTCTCCACACATCTCTACCCAAATTCATGTTGTTCATTCATAGTATTGTCTCACAGCAGGAACTGAAATACTGTACACCCCACAGTGTTACCTGTAGATACAGCAAACAGCTCTAACAGAAAGCTCCCTGCAGAGTTAGTTCTTTGAATAATCCAAAATGTTTCTTTTTTTTTAAGACACATTTTCCCCCAGTTCTCCCTGTAAAGTCGCACAGAATACCACGAACACCACTCAGAAATGACAAAAGCTGTAAACATCGTTATCAACTCAAGACATGGACTAAGAAATGCTATTATTACTTGGGGACTGTAACTTACCTTGAAGTACTGAGTGCCTCTCTCCTTCACAATGCTGCTCTGTTCCAACTTCTCATCCGTGTTCATTTCCCAGGACTCCTTAGCCTACCCAAACAGGAACAATTCCAGTCAACTTCAATACAACTTCTAGGGAAATCAAGTATCTAAGTTGTTTCCCACTAACAGAATGGTTGAGGTAAGTCTGGCAAAGCAGAGCTTTGCACTGCTAATGGCCTAGAGCACGAGAGATGGCAACAGACAAGGATAGAGGAAGAATAAGGATCATTTCAGCCAAGAGCTCCCAGCATGTCACCATCATCTCTGGCAACACTGGCCTCCCTGTTTCACATCACCATTCAAGGATTTCATTGTCATCGTTTAAGCTGCACTCCCACTTTTCCCCCACCCCCGGATCTCTTTGGGACTTCATCTCTTGTTCCCACCTTTTCAAAGCTTTTGAGTTTCACTTCATATTGCAGCTCTGCATCTGGAGGGATCTTGAATTTCTCATTCCCAGCACTTCCAAAACCATAGCTGTAAAATGGGGGTGGGGAGGGAGAAAATTATATAGAATAGAGTTCAAAACTATCCATCCAGCTGTATTTGCTACAAAGGAAGATGGAGACAAAAACTCTATGCAAATTTGGGATGCACATAAATTATTATTACAAGACAAAGGCTTGAAGAATTCTAGGTACAATTCTAAAATTAGCAAGTACAAGGCAGAAGAAAGTAAGAGAAACATAGTGTTGACTTCACTAATCTTTGAACAGTTCCTATTATTTTATTAGTTTAGTTTACTTTAAGGAAAAGCAAGTAATCCCTTCATCCAAAAACAAAAAAAGAAAAGCCAAACTGAAACAACCAACTTACAGATCACACCTATCATATTTAATATTCATGGTCTGAAACTGAGCATTGCCTTCAGAGCACCTGTATTTTAGTTCTATTCTTAGAAAAGCAAAGACAATAAATACCAAGATTAAGTGAGCAGCTGTACACTTAACACACTGCTAACCAGCTGATAAACAGGAAATGCCTACAGAAAGGTACTGCAGTGCAACTCCAGTAAGAAGCTGCATATTAGGAGGAAAATCCTCTAGATCAGATTGCCTTCCTCTTCTGCTCCCATCAGGCTCAGCTACAGTTTAAAAAAAAACTCATTGAAAACTGAAAAAAATTAAAGTTTGATGCAAATAACCTGTGCAACTCCACTCGTTTCAGATTTGTTCTCACTGTAAAGAGAAAATTCTGCCTATATCCAAGTCTACACTGTTTTACAGTAAGAAGTCATGAAGAGGGATCACAAAAATCCAAGTAAGAGAACAATAACATTTTTAAAAAATATTCAGCGGTCAACATTACAGAAACTTAAGTTGTTTTTTTTTCTGGACTGCTACTGCTTCATTATGAAGTGGCCAAGCAATCTTAGCTCAATACTTCCCATACATCAATTTTTTGGGGCCGATCGAAGTTTTCACCACAGCACTGGAAAAAACTGAAAGGCATTGTAACAAAACATTTCTTTCTAGCTAGACCATTAGTATAAGCCCTTCCTGTATCAAACACCTGAAACAGCATACCTGGGTTTGAGATAGAACACAGACTCCTCTGATTTCTCCATTTTTTGAATTGCCTTCTCCAGACCATGTGGGATATCGAAGTTTTCACCTTCTCCAATCTCAAACCGCAATTCCCGCTTGTCAAAAACACGATCTCCGTGTCGGCCTTCAAACTGGACTGGTAACAAGAACCACAACAACAGAGAGAAAATCAGAAGGTATCACTGTATGGCAGTGGGCAGGTACCAAGGAGTGCACAAGGAGCTCTACACAGGCAGACAGCATACATGAAGTGCCAAAGCCTCCTTCTAAACAGTCTTTTCCCTTCGAGTAGCCACCCATGGCATGGCAGCTACTGGCAGCAAACAGAATTTCTGCTGTTAAATTTAACAACCCCCTTTTTGTTGCTGTTCATTTAAGTGTTTGTTTTTTCCACTCTGACGACAAGTGCCAGAATTACTTCCCCTCTTGTTCCTCAGCACATGGAAATACTTTATGAGACTCAAATCACCTTTTGTGATCAGATAAGCACTTCAACAGATTCAGTATCACCAGAAAACACAGTTGCTGCTGGAAAATGTAACCCTTGCTAGAAACAGGAGAAGGAAAGCTTACTCTAGGTTAAGTTACTTGGTGCAGAAAAGAGAAGCCACATATTCCTCTCCCTCAGGACGTGCAGTTGTAGAATGTGAAAAGGTTCTGCCATCCCACACAGCAAATCCACTCACTATTGGTGAAATAACACTTACTCTCTACAAGTGCATCTTCATTGGGCCTGGAGTAGCCCTCCCCTTTTTTGCGGATTCTTCGGATGATGCCACCATCTTCTTCATCAGTGAGGTCCTCCCCCTTGAACTCAAAAAGTTCAATCTGTAGAGGGAAAGAAAAGCTTTGCATTTATTCTCATTGGGCCAATTTAGTAACTCACAGGATTTGCTCTCCAGAAATCTTTGAAACTTTTAACTCGTTGCTGTGACAAATTATTTAGGATTTTTAAGAGCTAGCATTAATGTAGGAGACAGGTACCCAGTCTGAACCTCTGAATCTTCACATGCCCTCCCAAGTAAATGTAAATCATACTTTCAAGTGGGAGTATCACAATGACACAGAAAAAGTCCAGTTACAAAAGATATTTGTTATTGCTCCTATGAAGTGAAGAAAAAAATTATCCTATGTTTGAATGAAACAATAGTAAAAACTATTCCTAAGCACAAAAAAACAAGCCATTATAATCAGCATTGTTTAGACTACTGCACTAAAAAACAGTTCAGAGCTAATACTGTGGAGGTTCCTGACACTGGACTGAAGATAACTAGAATGCAAAAGGAATTGAATATCCACCAGTAATTCCACATTTTATTTTAACTGTTACCTAGTAACAAATAATACTCTGGTCTTTATCTTCAATCAGTCTCAACAAAGCCACTCCTGAACATCCTACTGATGACCATATAGATGTGCACCTTCCCCCTTTTTTTTTCCCAGCCTAAACAATACTATTCTACAGAATAATCTATCTATTTATATTGCTCAGCAAAAGCAATCATGAGGAAGGAAAAAAAAAACCATCACCAGATCAAAAAAAATAAAGAACTTCCAAATCATAGGACATGCATTATTTCAGGTCATAAAGAAATGCTGGTGTGATGACACAGGTACAAAATCTCTTAATGTAAGTTTTAGAGAGTCTTTTGTAAAGTAACTTGTACAAAATCTTGGTATGGTGATAGGCACTTGCAAAAGAACCCTGCTGATATTGTATTAAATGATAAAAAGTAAACATAGGTAAAAGTGAAAACTCAAAGAGACTTTAAGTTTGAGAGTCATACTAACCAGAAATTACTTTAACCTAATAAAACTTGGGAAATTTTTCTGGATCTAAGCTCCAACCCACCCCCCCCCAGCACTGCTTACTTGTTGCAGCCAATGAATCCCAGGTGATTTTTAAAGTAAGGGAAGCACAAAACCATCATAGGCAGCTTTGGTGCTTTTCCTTCTCCCCTCTTCCCTTCAACATAACTGTTCAGACAGGCATTAGAAGATATCAAGATTCATGAATCAAACACTACTTTTATCTAAAAGCATACCCAGAAAATGGAGGGGCCAGACTGGCAGCATCAAGATAAGTCCAGTGGGAAGTGAATTACCTGGGTGACTGCATCGGATGGACCCAGCAGTAGTCTGATGGAACAAATCCCATCTTGCAATTCATGCTTTTATTTATCCCAGTGTTAGGTATTACCTCGTGTTAAAGGACAATGAAAGCTTCTCTGCTTTCTGCTGTCCACGTGCATCCTCTGTAGTAGTGCTAAGCCCTTAAGAATGCCCCACTGTGCTGCTGAGCTTGAGCTTTTAGCTTGCATTTCAATCATCAGCTCAGCCCTGATTACACCTGGTATCACTTGCATAGAAGCACACAGCACTCCAACATGTGTAGTTTGATCCAATATAACTAAACCACGAGTAACTTCAGATTCATGTAAGAAAATGCTGCTTATGAACAGCCCTACATGATACTGTTTTTCAGAAATAATGGTATTAATTTTGATGTACTCAAAGTGAGTAAGCTATCATCCCTTAGGGGACAATACCTGCTAACAGTAAGTCTGTGGAAAAAAAAAAAAAAGAAATGCAAATACACTATCCAAATGCAAAGCAAATTCAATATCCAATTATGTGAAGGCAAATGGGACCTGGCCTGAATAAGCAATGGTGTGGCCAGCAGGACCAGGGCAGTGATTGTTCCCCTGGATTGGGCACTGGTGAGGCCACACTCAAATCCTGTGCTCAGTTTTGGGCCTTTCAGCTCAGGAAGGACACTGAGGTTCTGGAGCATGTCCAGAGAAGGGCAACAGAGCTGGGGAAGGTTCTGGAGCACAAGTCCTATGAGGGACTGCTGAGGGATCTGGGAGTGTTTAACCTGGAGAGAAAGAGGGTCTTGGGGGGAACCTTCTCACTTTCTACAACTCCCTGAAATGAGGCTGATGGTTGCCAGATGGGGTCAGCCCCTTCTTCCAAGTCACAGAACAAGAAGAAATGGCCTCAAGGTGCACCAGGAGAGGTTTAGAATGGATATTGGCATTAGAACAGGCTGCCCAGGGAAGGGGTTGAGTCACCCTCCCTGGAGGCATTTAGGTTTAGATGTGGCACTCTGGTTAATGGTTTAGTGATGGACTTGGCAGTGTCAGATTTATGATTGGACTGGATGGTCTTGAAGGTCTTTTCCAACCTAAATGATTCTGTGTATAATCTACCCCTCTTAGCAGATGCTCACTGTTTCCAACAAAATCTAAAGAGACTTTCAGTCTTTACTCCATGAGCTATTTTTACCTTTCTCAGATATTAGATAAAACATTCAATCTCAGAGCAATCATCAGTTTTAAAACTTTCCTTATGCCTCCAATTGTAGGGTTCCATTCCATTGGTTAAGTGCCTTAGAGCAAAGTAATTTTAAAAATCACAGTTAAAAAAACAGTTTGCCTTCTCTCAGGTAGAATTTATTTTGAACCAATTGTTGGTAAATTGAACTGTTCCAACAGTAAGAAAAATAACATCCTCTCCAAACCCTGTTGAGACTGTCAGGGTATGCTCCAGAAACAGCTTTAATGTCATCCTACATGGAAAAATCAAACACAAGTCTCAGCATTCTGAGCAACCATTCTCACTTCTGAATTAACACACGAGACAGCTGCTATTTCCACCCCCTTTTGGGAAGGAGGGGGAAGATGCAGGGGGAAATTACTTTTAAGATCAGTAGGAAATAAAATCTCTCCTCTCCTGGTGAGGCTGAGAGACACCACGGATAACTGGCTCCATGCTCACCAAGACATGCAGCTCACCCCCAGGAGAGCAGCTGGCCATGTGAGTTGTCAAACTGGGTAAGCCAGCTGCCAAACTCAAGACTGCTGAGTCTGTCACAAGGACTGAGTGACTGCACAGAACTTCATCTATGGTGGCAAGAGTGATCAGTGCAACCTGAATGCACAGAGAGACTTTGGTAATGAAATAGCAACCTGAATCCAAACTGGTTTTATGGTGCTCTAAGGCTGACTGAAACACTCAGCTCTACAGAAAAGAGTTCATAATTGCAGGGCTGTTCAAATATTGTATTCCAGCAGTTTACGTGGGGCAATCACCTCTTTTCTCCCTCAAATAGCTCATAAGAGATAATGTTAATGTTGTAAAGAAAACACAAGTAAGTATAAAAAAATGTATTATTGAGCACATTAGTTGCTCTTCCTGTTGTTGAAAACCTCACAACATTTAATATATCATTACTCTGAGTGTTATGAAGTGGATTAAAGATTTAATTTTCCTAACTACTTCAGTCTATCACTGAAACAGTCTGCCCTCTCAGTCTGTACTTTATTGCTGCAGATCACTCCATAACTGCAAAATTACAACTGAATACTGAAGATCATTCAAGTGTTTTAAAAACTCAAAGAGAAGGCCATTACAGAGCAGTGGCAGCCAGACTAAAATTTTGTCCACACTACCCAAAACTGACCATATTATTTTCCTCAGAAAACATAACAGTCCTGTCTTGAAAGGATATTGCATCACACATTTTTTCAAGCATACAGTTTTAGTGACCACCTCTCACTTACCTCAAAAATCAGTGTAGCATTGGGAGGTATCTTTGGGGGGCTCCCAGCTGTGCCATAGGCATATTCTGGTTTACACGTAATCCGACAGATTTCACCAATCTTCATAGTGGCCACAGCAATGTCCCATGCTTTGATCACCTCACCTGTGCAAGTCAAATGCAATCACACATGAAAAGCATGATCAGGTGAAACTGAGCATCATCACTTATGGCATACAAAAGCTAAGGCAGCAGAAATACTGAAGAACTTGTGCTCACTCTCATTTACGTACATCAGTTTTAAGCCTAATCAAATTCTAAAGTTTCCCAGGGATCCAAATTTAGCCCAAACATTTCTTCATTCTAGGTGTAACCACTCTTTTCATAGAGTAACAGAACACAGACACCAGCTGAAGTTCATGGCACAGTCCCAAGTGTGAGGAAGCAACAATAAACTCTTCCGAGAGGAAGGCCTTAGTGTGAGAGACTGCCTGCTCCTGTTTTGAAAACAATCCAAACCAACAGCCTTTTCTGTTTGTACTTTATCAGCTGGCAAAGAGCAGCACCAGTGGCAACTAAAAGTTACACACATTTGTAACAGAAAGGGGGAAGAAAGTAGTAGCATTCCTTATAAAGGGAAGAAAAACTGTAACAAAATCCCTCCTCTTACTCAAGCTCTCCTAATTGCTACTCCTTTAGACTCATCAAGCAGATTTTCTATTAGTCTTGTATTAATAGGTACACTTAATATCATCTCAAATTGCAGCTCAATTAATTTACCTCTTTTTAAAAAAGGAGATATTATCTATTTTTTTAAAAAGCAGAAGGTAAGGAACTTCTAGGGAAGAATACAAGATTGAGTAATAAGATTTGCTGCAACAATGATGCTTAGATTTTAAAAAAATAAAAGATTTTGATAATGAAGAAATGCACTGCTCAAAGATTCATATTTGGGTTGAGAATTTTGTGGAAAAGCGAGTATGTTTCATCATGAAATAGCTGCCTCTGTGTACCCTGTCCCAGCATCTGGTCACAATTAAACACTCCTGAACTGAGGTCTGCCCCCCAAAAAACCCAGCCACCCAAACGCATATTCTGGCTCTTTAACTACCCTTTTATCTCTACATTTCAGGACAGATTTGCTCCCCTGGACTGCTTTGTCTGAGGCCTGTGAATTCTTCAACAGGCCTCTCGAGGGGCTACACAGTTCTCTCATTCAGAAAAATCTCTAAGACATTCCAACAGGGTCATTCTAAGAGAATAAACTCTGAGAACAAGCCTAAGTAGCAATTTTGAAAAGCAAAGGAGCCACACAAGGAAATCCCGTCTCAATTATTACCAAAACTGATCAACACCATAAACAAAGTATTACCTTTCCCCAAGTCAAATGAGAATTTGTCTCTTCTGTCCAGACTGGAGTCAAATTTTGTGCCATCGAGAAGCCACCCCGTGTAATGGACGGTCACCTTATCACCGATCATCGGAGACTCTGTCCCACTGCCTTCCCTCTTGACAACCTGAGAAAAACAGCAATCAGCATTAACAGCATGGAAATCAAGTCTGCCTCCCCACTGGACATGAATCACAAACACCCAGATCCGTGTGTTATCATCCTTAGTAGACAAAGGATTTGCAGGTTTCCTTCAGTCACCTGGAAATGGACTGGCTGTTCTTTCTGCAGATTAGCAGTGCTGCAAATGCAGAACCTCAAGATGGCTGTGCTGTGATACAAGAATTTAACAGTTGGCACCAGCTTACAGATCTCTGGCATTAGGCAGGGTTTTTTCTTATTTATTCTAGGATTTGCCTCATCACCTCTCTATCATCACACCAGAGTTCAGTGTTCTAGGCAAATTTAAATGGTCAGCATTTAAACAAGAGAACGAGGTAGTTCTTTCCATACAAGGTCTATTCCAACATGTAACCTGAAATTATTCGAGTTAAACCAAGCAGTTTAATGAAGGTTAGCACTGTCTCACCCCAACCAGGTTAGTTCTATCAGCCTATAGAGCAACACTCGAAAATTATTTATCACAATAATTTTGTCTCCCCACAATACTGACATGGATGGTCAGCACCCCTGTCTCACATACAGCTGCAAGGATTTCATTTTCTTCTCAGGGGGTTCCCCAGCCTGCCCAGCAAGACAAGTATTAAATAAATCCACACTATTCAGGAAGTGGGGACAATCTCTCTGGTGTTCATTTGAAGTTTATATGAAATTAGAAAATAATAGTAACATATCTCACAGGCAAGGATGTGAGGCCTTGCCCATAACAGGATTCGTGAAGTTCAGATTTGAATTTTTCCCAATATAGCTTGAAACCATCTAGCCCCAAGCCAAAGTTCTGCATTATCTTAGCCAGGCAAAAGGGGACCAATGGAGGACCCTATTTGCTTGCATCATGGAGACCTGGAAAACATTCTGTTAAAGAAGATAAACATCTATTCAAGGGCAGTTACAAAGCATCACTCCTTTAACTGTCATGTTTCTATATCAATCATGTTTTTCACTGAAGGACACAGACCTTCGGGAGTCTCCTTCACAAATTTCAGTTTCCTGCAACCCACCACTGTCACTCTCCCACCATTCCTGCAACTGACTATAGAACTGAAATGCTAGGACCCTCCATCCAAAACCAAGCAAGCTGAAAGCACCTCACTGAAAGCAAGAAACAAACAAACCCACCCACAAACTAACAAAACCTAGAAAAAGTCCTGCCTGCTGTTCTCTAAGGAAAGGATGCTCAACATGAAAAGGGATGCCTGACCTCACACAGCACACCATCCCTTTACCCTGCACCAGCACCACAGCAGTTATCAGCAATACAAAATTAATCTACTGATGTCTCCCCAAGGAAGGCAAAAGTTGAAGCAACCACTCTCACAGAGATAAGGAAACAGAGAAATAGAAAAACACATGACTCAGGTAAGCAACCTAACCTACATCACATTTAGGCATAGATCTTTATAAAGCAGATGCAAACTAGCACTTTAAAGCAGCCAGTCTGATGTAATTTTGAAAAACTAACTGCATTTAATGGAAATTACTAAACTTTACCAAATGCCACATTCTAGTTGTGTCATAGCAAGGTATTCTACAGTAACAAATATCTCATTTTCATTATTTATACAGTTTATTCTTTTGCATTTGTTCCATTTTGTAAAGACTGAAATTTCACTTCTGAACATGGCAATCCTATTTTCTGTAAAGGTTTACATTTCCTTTTCAGATAGAAAACCAGGATTTTTCAGTTCATATGGCATTTTAAATGGTTTCTTTCCAAACTTAATTACTTATTCTAGGAATTGCGCAAGCATATTCAGCAATATCAGGTAAAAAACTGTGGATACCATTCTGATATAAAGCTAATGAGCAAATAAACACACTTCTGGAATCACTGCAACAATACCAGTACAGAACTGGAGCAGGTTCGTTCAGAGCAAGACGCTTGATTTCAACAGATGCATTTTGCACTCCAGCAATTACGAGAAAAATAAAATCCACGAAGGCTGGACTTCGTGACCTCTATGGTATTTTACTTATCATGTCACAATCTGAATTTCTGTGATTTTCACAACCTCACTTCATTTGCTAGTGTTTTCTACTCCCCTCCTTCTAAAAAAATGAAGTTAAAAAACCAAAACAAATAAACAAATAACAAACATCAACAACCAAAAAAAAAACACCTGCTTCTTCTCCACCATCAAAAAGTAGGTACTGCATGAATCAGGCAGACCCTCACCGCTTTCTACCACGCTCAAGGGATCTGGACTGTGGGAGACCTGGGCAGCCATGCAGATGAGAACTCTCACCTGACACAGTACTATGAACAAAACCCAAAAATTCTCACCTAAGCATGCTAGCAGGAAACATGGAAAAGCAGAATATAGCAGCCAACATCTTCAATCTGTTCCCTGATACCCCTCCTGAACGGGAGACAACGCCTCCGTAATGAACCCGGGATTTAGAAGGCTCTAAAGGTTAAACCCAGAATTTTGCCTTTGCTGCGGCGCCCCTTTCTCCTTCTGAACACTGTAACTCCAAAATTTTACTGTGGCTGAACACCGCATCTAAATAATCGCTGAAGTTTTTAGCAGAGCCTAAGGAAGTTTCTAGAGATATGGAAATAGGCAACGTCTGACAGAGGAAGTTCGCGCAACTCCCCCTCACGGTATAAATCCCGCTGCCCTTATCGCCTGCCTTCCCAGTACAAAGGAGAGCAGCCGCTCCGCCTCGGCCGCGCCAGGGACCTGCCCGGCCGCCCGCCC
>JANPWX010000558.1:560368-576783 GCA_024734555.1 Trochalopteron elliotii
CGGGGCCGCGCCCCCGCGGAGCGCCGGGCTCCCGCTCCCGCTGCTCCCGCCGCGCCTGGTGCTTGCCGTCCAGCGCGATGCTTGAGCCTTCGGTAACAAAAGCGGTGACTGAAGGTGAAAGGTGGCTCGCAGGCGGGCGCCCAGTGTCCCGGAGCCGCCTTTCCAAGCCGCAGTGCCGTCTCGCGGCGCTTCCAATGCAGATCCCTGGAGTGGGAGGTTGCTCTGTGAGGGTACGGGCTGCATCTGACCTGACCGGAGCTGCTCTGTGGTAGCATAGAGCTGTGTCTGTGCCTGGTGCACAACGGCTCCAGCAGCCTGAGGTGGGCTCTGCCGGTGCCAAAGGAAAGGAGTAGCAAAAGAGACTGAAAGAGCCTGTAGTTAATCTGGCAGCTGCGTGTAAACTGCAAAATCTACGGGTTTTCCCTGAGAAGGAGCGTGCTTTTCAACCCCACACAAATGTACACTTTAGTTTACTTTCAAACTGAGTAAGAAGGGAGAAGGCAGAGAAGGATTGTGGTTTCTGTGTGCATTTGGTCTAGAAGCTTCTAGCTGCTCTCGATTTGCAATTTAACATGGATATGAGTTATTTGACTGCAGATTAGATCTGTAGGAAGCACAAAGCTGGTTCTGTGCATAGACTCTAGACCTTGATACACTGAGGAACATGGAGAGACGCATCTAAGTTGGTTCTGGTCTAGCAGGTCTGGCAGGTCTTGTTGGGGGAGGCAGAGCAAAAACACAGGAGATAATTCTTCATGTAATGAGTCTGTAGGGTGCTAAATTTACAATCTCCAGTCGGCATTAGCACACAAGTTCTCCTACGCTCTCAATTCATCTGACATCTTTTTTTTAATCTAAATTTTCTGATAATAAACCAGCTATATGTTGGTTTAAAATAAATCTTTGCAGGTCATTCTGTCTTATGTTTGGCAATGAAGTTTCTGTTTGGGACTGGTAGTTTTTCAGCCACGTGTTTTCTTCTTCATAATCCAGCATTTTAAAATTGCAGTATGTGTAATTGGTGCGAAATTATCTACAACTGCCAAACATGCTAGAACCAAGTTTAATAAAGTGATAAGTAGTAGAAAGGAAAGGAGATCTTTTAGTAGAGATCATTTACAGATGTTATACAGCTCATATTTCCAGCCATCCCCTAGTTTTCAACATAGCAGTGCAAGCCCTTACATAAGTAATTTAAACCAAGTACTGCAAGTTATGTTCCTTAGTAACTTTTCAAAGACTGTTCAGATACTGTTTGAGGGGCTCCCTGAAGGGCTGCATGTGCAGGGCTTTATGCAAAAGGGGACAGAGACAGCAGCAAAACAACAGTGAGTGTCTGGGATGATGTCAGTGCCATCATGCTTTCAGTCGGGTATGGATGGAGGAAAGGCAGGTGGGAACGGTCTCCTTTTTAAGCCTCTTCTAAGGCCTGCTTGTAGAACCACAGCATTGTAAAGGTGCCTCATGTCAGGCCTGTTCTCAGAAGATACATTGCAGACACAAAGGAAAGATTTCAGAACTTGGTGGGTACGCTTCAGCGAAGAGAAAATGAAAAATTTTGGCAATAGCTTTCAGGCAAGGCAAGAGACAAGCGAGATGATTGCCTAAGGGAGCAGAGAACATTCCGAGCAGTAAAATGTCCTGAAAAAAACAGCAAATTCCAGCAAAAGTCTGGAACAGCCTCCCAGGACACGAAGCCAACCTTAAAGCTGGTCAGCAACGTGCTAGATTTAGGAATAGGTTTATGTAAAGACTTGCTAAAGATAACAAGGCTTGGACTTAAAACATAAAAGATGCCATAGGGCAACGCAGCTCAAACATAGCTTTATCAACAGGTCCTACACAGGCAAGGGTGGGACTCAAGGTGGCCTAAAGCCCATCAGGAAGGGAGGACCTTTGGGATGCTGTCAAGGGGTTGGCTTCCCAGGTATGCCCTGGCTGGAGTCACTGTGCTGTGTGGGCTGGCCAAAGCCCCACTGTGACATGCTGTGGCCTGGAAGTTCACTCGCCCAGCTGTGCTGATCGTGCTGGCACTGCAGACTCCCGGGAAGTGGGGAAAGAAATGAGGAATGCATGTATGTACAGGCTCAAAGATGACATTTTGAGATAACAGCAAACAGAGTAACCAAAAAAGGAATGACCCTGACTATTCATTTGTGATTGGCACAGAAACTGAAACCACGCTCATCAAGAGCACTGGGTTCATGCTTGATTGGCTTGAAAGGGCTGAGCACAGGGTGCAAGAAAGGAATAGAGGCAGAGGCCACACATTCTGTGTTGACTGGCACTGGCCACCAGCTGGCAGATGGACAGACAGACAGACATCAGCAGGGACACCCTGATGCCAGCAGCCGGGGAATACGAAGTCCTACCTAGCATGGCTTGAGTGTGGTGAAGATCTTCCTGGGGAAACTAATACGAAAAAGATAGCTCATACACCATGGGCAACAGCAATAATTTGTGCACCCACGTTTTTTGAAGTAAGGCTTTAAAACATAGGTTGATTTTAACAAAGGGTTAAGTAAACTTGTTAGTTTGGGGTTTTTTTACTTGGCATGCATTTCTTCTGAGAGATTGTTTGATTACTGGTGAAATCCCAAGGAAACCCCAGATGCTTCTCTGTTGGTGTGTCACACTTACACTGAGCTGGAAAAGAATGTGACTTAATAGATCAGGGACAGCTTTAATTATTTCTGTTTGCTGCATTATAAAATATCACAGTGATAAGGAGGAAGCAATGCTTGTGTTTATAGAATTGCACTTTTTTTGTTGCAATAAGCAGTGCTGCCATTGAAGTCCACAGTAGGGCACAAACCTTCATCAGTCTGACCCTACACTGGTATTTTGTGTGACATGTCAGTGATGGATGATTAAGCTGCCCATCACCTGAGATATGCCCTACCTGTTCTTCAGTCTCAGCTTCACTGAGCTGTCCCGGTATCCGTGCTTTCCCTTGCTCCCCAACAGGGTACAGCGAATCAAGTTCCATGCCATCCTTTTAGTTTGGGAGGGATAAAGCTGTTGTTTTTCCATATTCATGAGCACATCACTGTGGACTGCAGTAGATCGGTATGGCCCACACACAAAGACCTTCAGTGCTCTTTTCTGCTCCTTTTCAAACGAAAGCAGCGGTGTTCACTCATCCCCTGCTTTAAAACCGAGCAACATTTACAGGGGAGTGATCTGAGCTGTTACACAGCAGGCATGCAAGTGAGACCCAACCCTTTCAGCGCCAGATTGGAAGAGGGCTCTGTGTCTGCATTTCCTGGGGATTTCTGAGCTGCTCAGCTCCCTGTTCGCCAATAGATGTCAACGCTTTTCTAAAATTATGGGCCGTAGGACTTAAAATTAGGCAAGGTCTCATTTTTAAAAAATTGTTCTCTGCTAAGGTTATGATTTCTTCTGTGCTTCTGTAAACTGATTTCTATTATTTGGTGATTTCGTTTATGTGATATATGCTGTCCTTTTTAGATCCCAGGTATATATTCTCAAAAAGCCTAAACAGCACTTGTTTGTATGGAAATCTCTTCTGATTCAGTGTATCCCTGTCTTTATCCATTATAGCTCATTAGCTAACTTTCAACTCACAGAAATTAAGTAAAATGAATTATAATTAAGATGTTATTTACCTTTCCAAATGCAAAATTAATTTTAAAATACCTGATCATGTTTCATCAGTTGCTTTCATTTTGTTCTTTCCTTGCCTCGAAAGCACTTAAGATTACTGGACAAATGTATGTTTAGCCATTCAGATTTTCTGTTTCTTTGAGGGTACCCTAATGTGTGCATGGTAACACCACCTGAAAGGATGGGCAATTCATGTTGTTTCTTCCTTAAACCACTGTAACATTTTAATAGGCTTGGAAATTGTAATGTTTTATAATCTATTGCTGTGAAGTGCCACATGAAAATAATGCCAAGAACAGTAATTACACAGTAATGATATTTGTGTGATTGATTCTGCTGCACTTTTAGGAAAAAAAACGCTCTTTTTTTTTGGCTCTATCAATTTTCAGTCTGTTCCCTAATAACTCTTAGGACTGTTATTGTTAAATAAATACCTGCAGTAGCTTCCTTTGGTAATTGCTATCTTGATCTAATTTTAGAGTTCTCATTAATTTGCAACCTAATCTACTTTTCCTTTGGCTCTATTTCCCTCTTTTATTATGTAACTCTGGAAAGGTTTTCTTAATGTATTTTTTTCCTAATTTTGCATTTCCCATGCAAGCTTTCTTGCTTGGCTTCCTCCCACTTCTCCATCCCTTTTCTCTGGCTGTGTCAGAGGCAGGTCAGGTTGGATGTTAGGACCATTACAGTGTCTCACTACTGTTACCATAAAAAATTTCTTTCTTATAGCCAAACCTACAAAATCCAAATCTACCCTCTTCCAGTTTAAAACCTTATTGCTGATAAACAGACAATGGAAGTAAGTATTTTTGTCTCTTCAGCAAATGCCAAACATCAGCATTCCTCTCCTTGCTCAATTTGTTGATAAACATGGGAAGAGGCAAGAGTCCACCAATTCCTCACTGCTTACAGACTCTGCATCATTCTTGATTCTTAGTTACTGTGCAGACAGCTAGATTGCAAATCTGCAAGGGGGGAAAGACTGGAAAACCCATGGGCCCACCCTAAAGAGGAGGAACAGCCAAATCCCTAGAAATGGTATATCTCACTCACTTAGGCTGCCTCAGTTCTTAACAGGTGAGACATTTCAGTGCCTGTCTTGCCTCTTTTGTCCTATACTTCATAATACTGCACAATCCCATAATTTTTACTCATGGAGGTCCTCCCATGTTTTGTAGGGACCTTAAAGACTCACCCGAAAATAACTGACCACTTAACACACAAAATCTATTCCCATATTCATCCCCAGAGCTTGCCCAGGTCCTCTTTCTCACAGATATTCTTCCTGAGTGGACCAAGGGGTATTCCTTCCTTTGAAGCATATCCCTTTTGCCTGTGTGTGATGTCTTCTGGACACCAGATGATGGAATCTTAAGTCTGCATTTAATGAAACCAAATTACCTTCCCATCACATTTTTTGTTCCTTTTCCAGAGACAGAAGAAAGACTAGGATAGATTTAATCATCTGGTATGGTTTTTAAATGTTTGCTCCAATACCTACTCTCACAGTATTCTCAGCTCTGCAGGTAGTAGGAACTCTGGAGGTGAGAGGTGGAAGGGGCGGGAGGGAAGACAAGGAGTTCAGAATCTTTGTCTTGAGACACTGTCACAGAGAATTTTTACTTCCACATTAAGAGGGAAGGCAGCTAGGAGCCAAGATCATCCTCTTCTTTCTGTGTGGGCCCAGGTCTAGTGGTTGCTTCCTCCTAATTGATGTAAGAGACTGCCAGCTCAGTTTTCTGCAGCTTCCTTCAATTCTTCAGTTCTTGTTAGACATGTACGTTCTCTGTTGCTGCTGAGTTTTCTCCCTTCTCTTCTCTAGAAAGAGGAGATCATCTGTAGTTTTGTCTGCTTGGGGTGTAATGTGTTCACTTCTTTTCTTCTCCACTCTGAAATGCTTAATACAACTGAAATGGAAAAATTGTGATTACATAGGAATTGGGAATTCTGTTACATGGTCACAATTGCTTTCAGTCAAGAGAGCCACAAAACGGCCACACCTTGTTCTGGATAAATGCCAGGGAGCAGGACTGTTCCTAGGTTGAGAGTGTAGGATGTTAGTTAGCTTTCTGATCCTGTGATAGAAGAAAGGTGGAGGCTAAGAAGTTTGCTGATCTTACATCAAACCTAGTCCTGTGGTTTGTTCCCATGTAGGATAACTGAGGGACAATCCCAGGCACAAATACAGGCTGGGTGGAGAATTAATCGAGAGCGGCCCTGCCAAGGAGGACTTGAGGGCGTTGCTTTGACCAGAAGTTTGACATGACCTGGCAATGTACATTTACAGCCTAGAAAACCAACCATGCCCTGGGCTGCATCCAAAGCAGCATAAACAGCAAGGCAATGGAGGGGATTGTGCCCCTCTGCTGTTGTGAGACCCTGCCTGGGGTGATGCATCCAGCTCTGGTGTTCCTAGGACACCACAGGAAAACACAGACCTCTTGGAACAAGTCCAGAGGAGGCCACCAAGATGATCAGAGGGCTGAAGCACCTCTCCTATGGAGACAGGCTGAGAGAGCTGGGGTTGTTCAGCCTGGAGAAGGATCCAGGGGCACCTTAGAGCCCCTTCCAGTACCTAAAGGCGGCTACAAGAGAGCTGGAGAGGGACTTTTTGCAAGGGCATGTAGTGACAGGACAAGGGGGAATGGCTTGAAAGAGGGAAGGTTTCAATTAGATGTTAGGAAGAAATTCTCTACTGAGGATGGTAAGACACTGTGACAGGTTGCCCAGAGAAGCTGTGGATGCCCCATCCCTGGAAGAGTTCAAGGCCAGATTGAATGGGGCTTTGAGCTCCTGGTCTAGTGGAAGGTGTCCCTGCCCATGGCAAAAGGTTTGAAACTATCTGTTCTTTAAAGTCCCTTTTAACCCAAACCATTCAGTAGTTCTCTGATTCTATCATTTAATATGAGTTGCTGAAACTATCCACCTGCTTTTCCTCTCCCTTGCACCATGGTCAGTGTGTCAGTATAGGTACATTAGTATCAAATCCACAGAAACCACCAAAAA
The DNA here is from genome assembly GCA_024734555.1 of Trochalopteron elliotii. Taxonomy (NCBI): domain Eukaryota; kingdom Metazoa; phylum Chordata; class Aves; order Passeriformes; family Leiothrichidae; genus Trochalopteron; species Trochalopteron elliotii. Next base: position 567,002 of record JANPWX010000558.1, read on the forward strand.
AATCTTCAGTATTTTCCAAGGCTGTGTTACTGCTTTGCTGCATGATTCATAGTAACACACCCTAAAGCACTTAGACCTGGTATTTGCCTGTACATGTAGGGCTTCTTCAAACCCAGGGACACAAAGCTGGGACTCAGAGTAAGCCAGCAATCAAGCACTAGGTTACTGGACAGTGTAGTTTTTATCCTATGTTAATCAGCAGCTTTGGCTCATGAATCACATGCGAAACAATAGTGGAGTCCCATGATAGTTTTGGTGAAAAGCAGAGCTTCCAGGCGTGACCAGAGAGGATAAGCAATACTGCCATTCTAGATCAGGTTGCTGTTTCTAAACACCCTGGGATTTGTGACACATCCAGATCAAGAGTGCAGCTTCTCCAGGACTTGCCATTTTCCTGTGTTTGGATGACAAGGGCTTGCTTTCAGGGTAACCAGCTATGAAGTGTGTGTGAAGCCTGGTGTTGGCACGGGATGCTGCCAGGGAAAGATCCACGCCCCTTCAGAGCAGCTCTTTCCTTTGCCGTAGGTGTTGTGCTCAGAGTCACTCTTCTGAATCCTGAATGACATAAACGGGGTGGGGCTAGGTCATACTCTTCTACCTCAAAGCCTTCCTGTTTGCACAGCCACAGCTGCCCCAGCTCAGCAGAAGACAACTCTGGGGAAAAGTGAGCCAAACTTTCCCACCAAGGGAGCCTTAACAGAGCACGTGTCACTCACAGACCTCAAAGGGCTTGGCAATCGAGGTCAGTACACTCTCCTTGCTTCACAGGTGGGAAAACAGACAAAACAAAGCTATGGGAAAGGGAAATTACTTTATTGATATTGTAGAAGAGTTTGGATCGGGTAACTAGGGTGTGAATCTCCTGTGCCCAGACATGCTCTCCTGGGTACTGTGTGCTGTAAACTGACAGTTATTGCAGGGAAGCTGGTCATCTCCATCATTTTTGCTGACTCTTCTCTCCCTCACTGCACCTCCTAATACTAATACAGGCTGATAGTGCCTAAGTGGAGGTAGAAAAGTACAACTTTGGAATACCATGTTGCAGTAAGAGCATGTAGCTCTGTACATATCCAGTTAGGATCTAAAATGTGAACTGCATGTTTGTGCATTGTGTTGATACAGTCTTTTCATTTTCTGGCTGCTCCTGTGTAAACCACATAAGTTCCTAGTAGACTTCCTGGAGTCTCCATACAAGTTCCTGGTAGACTTTCCTGGAGCCTCTGGCACTCTCCCTTTTCAAATAAATTGTTAATGGAAAAGTGAATACCTTTATTTCCCTGTTTTCCTCCATGGTGCATAAGCAGAATTTGTTGAAACAGTCACTTCGTCTCCATAATCATGGTGTACTTGTCACTTCTATTTAAACGTGTAAATAGTGTGATAACAAAGCTAAACAAGAAGCAAACAAACAAAACAACAAACAAACCAAATTCCCAAAAAAGTTGTATCCACAAATCTGACTCCTCTTTATTTGGATTTCCTACTAGACAACAACAACAAAAAAGTAATTGCTCTATGGGGTTGTTACAGCTGTTCCTTACTGTTCCTTCTTCTCTCCACCAGACAGGAGTGTCCTGGAGATGAAACCCTGTGCCACCTACGAGCTGTTAGTGGCTGGTGTCGGGCCATGGGACTTCACTGGAGGTTTTGTTCCCTGTGAGCTGCTCCTCGTTGGAGAGGACGCCTACCCTGTGCTCCTGAGCGCTAAGAAGCAGGTCCTGATTGCTGTTTCACAGTATGGGAAGGGCCGGATGGTGGTCGTTTCCCATGAAGGAATCCTGAAGAGCCCCAAGTTCTCCCAGTTCCTCAGAAATGCTGTGGAGTGGCTCAAGCCTTGCCCCGAGGCCCTGGTTGGGATTCATCCTCGGTTGGATTGCCTCTCCCAGGTGCTGCTCGGGGCTGGCACCCGAGTGCAGGTGGGGGCAGAGCCCGGCCCGTCCATGGGGGTGTTCTGTATGGATGCCTATGGCAGCTGCCAGGCCAAAGGCATTGTGGACTTTGTCAAAGGGGGTGGAGGGCTGCTCGTGGGAGGCCAAGCCTGGCACTGGGCGAGTCAGCACGGCAAGGAGAAGGTGCTGTTCGAATTCCCTGGGAACCAGGTGACCAGCGTGGCTGGCGTGTACTTCACAGGGAACGCCGTGGAAAAAGGCGTCTTCAAAGTCGCCAAGAAGATTCCCAAGATCCCGTTAGTTGTCCCGTGAGTACCTGAATTGCCCTCTCTTTAAACCACCCATCAGGTTATGCGGGTGAGTTGTTTGTAGAAGATTTGGGAGGTGAGAGGTGAGGGTGCTGGTGAATAACCAGGATGGAATAGCTGCCTTCCAATTTAAAGGGGACCTTTCCATTCTTTGCAATTGGAAGGAATGCTGTTTTCGACTGCTTCCAGGGCAGCAGGATCAGGCCCAGGGAATCCATTCTAAGAGAAGGAAATGAGAGGAGCCATCTTTTAGAGCAGCCTGCCTGGTCAAGTGTACCTGAGTGAAATGCAGCAAAACAGGGACAGGAGGAGCTCCTTTGCCTCTCCCCACACATCTCTACATTCAGGGCAACTTTCCCACAGCTGTAAACCAGGTTGGAGATGAAGCAGCAGGACAGCTCTCTGGGCCAGGCTCTGGCTGACAGCTGCTAAACCTGTTTAGCCTGTCCCTTGCAGGAATTTGCTTCTGCAGGTAAGCCCCTGGGGCTGGCAAGGGCTGAGCCTGGGTACCTCCTCCCTTCTCAGCTTCTGACACAGGCTGTGGGCAAGAAATCTCAGTACTCCTAGTTTGTTTGGGATTCCAGCCTGGGTCTTTGGGTTCTGGATTATCAGGTGTAAAACTCAGGGCTGTTATGACTCCTATTGCACAACTGACCAGGCATTGGAGTCCTGGATGTTGACCTGCTGTCTTCCTCCCCTTGGCAGTGGCTATGCCAGTGTCTTTCTCCTGCCACTTTCTGCTAAGTTATATAAGGCACAGCAAGTTCTCTGAGGAGCATTAGTCCTGCTGCACTTCCTCTGCGGCAGCTTCATTTCACTTTAGTGACAGCCACAGCAATTACAGTAAAACTCCCTGCAAGTCTTTCCCTCACAGTCTTTTCCTTGTGGATATAGAATGCTAAATTGCTAATATTTTCAAACAATTAATGGCATTTGATACTTTTTGTTGTTTTCAGGTACAGGTAGTAGAGAGCTCTGCTGTTTCAGTGAAATGCTTAGGGCACAGCTAAAAAATCAGGTTGCTTAATTAAAATTTGCTGGTTGCTTCACCTGCACTGCACAGGCATGTTCCCACTGTTTCATGCACATGGCATGGAAGAGGGAGAGGGGTGGGGAATTCAGAAGAAAAAAATTACATCACAATTAACAAGACTTCACATGGTAACTGAGGGTGAATTACACCTTGTTTAGGTTATTTTTTGTGAGGATTTTGTTTGAATCCAGAGCCACAGAGAAATTTAGATCTCCGATTTCTGTGTAACACAACAGCTCTGTACATCTGGGTCTTCCTGCCAGATTTGTGTGCAAAGAATCAGGCTTCAGTCTGAGACAGGGGCTGTGCCATATGCCTGGGCACATGCTCTGTGTGACAAAGGGTCTCAGTAAAGTAATAACCAGAGAAGAGCTGCAGATTTAATTCCTGTCCTACAGGCATGAAGAAGGGCAGCATCATTTATTCTCACTGAGTTGGTAGCAATGGCCACATAACAACAGATCCTTCACAGATATTGGAGGAAAACTGTTTGGCAGAACCAGGAGAAAGTGTACACAAAGCAAACAAGAGTAATTCAGCATGTCTTTCTCCACAGTGACATATGGGAGTTATATGGAAATAGCAGAGATAAGAGAGCCTTCCACAGCCTATTCTCTTTTTATTGTGGGGGCCAACAATGTGAGGTAACGTGAGGTGTATGTGTTAAGGCTCCAATTCAACTTCCAGTCACTCACTATTTGTCTAGCTGTGTGTCTGCTTGTCCTTGTAGTCCATCTGTCCTAGCACTCTTTTCTTCAGTTCTCAACAGTGGCAGAGCTTGGGAAAAGGCACAGGAATCTTTCAGGCTCACCTGGTTCATAAAGGCTAGGGTGGGGCAAACAGAGAAATTGCCAATTCCCACATTATGTGCAGTTTAAATCTGCAGTTTAAAAAAGTATGAAGGGTCTGATTTTTGAGTTTCTGCAAAGTATTTAGATTTTCAGGTGGCTCTTCAAAGACAGAGGTCTAGAAGCTTCCTTTTGACCTATTCATTCCATTTTCTAAATGAGGGCTGAGATTCCTACAGATTTGCTTGGCTGTAACAACTGAGGCTTTAAAAGGAGAAAAATGAGTCATTGATGGATTTGGGGTTTTTTTTAAATGAAAGAACTGACAGCATGATGCCCTGGGATGAAGGAGAAAGAAGAGGCAAGGATGGTCACTGAGAATAGCTCAGTTGGTTAGAACATGGTGCTACTAATAGTGTCAAGGAGATGGGTCCCTGTATGGATCACTCGCATAAGAGTTGGAAGCAGTGATCCTTCCAACTCAGAATATTCTGTGAAATCAAGAGGAGAAGAGCTTAAGTTTCAGCTCTAAGACCAGTCATTTTGTGCCAGGGATTCTGGGCTGGGTGCTAACCCGGACCTCTCTTGGTTCTGCTGCAGGCACCAGGCCAACCTGAGCCTTGATGCCGAGTTTCTCCTGCGCGGTGTGTCGGAGCTGGATCTGGTGACGGGGGGCACACCTTCCACCTTGCTGGTGCACGGAGCCCTCTCCTTCCCGCTGTGCCTGGACAGCTCCCAGCGCTGCCTCTTGGCCGCCGCACGCTACGGCCGCGGCCGCGTGCTGGTGGCCACCCACGAGAGCCAGCTGTTCTCCCCAAAGCTGGCCAGGTTCCTGCTCAATGCTGTCTCCTGGCTGGATGCCGGGAGGAAGGGGCTGGTGGGGGTGGATCCCAGCCTGAAGAAGCTGTGTAGCCTCCTGGCTCAGGCACAGGTGAAGTCGCAGGTGTCACAGCTGGCAGGTGACATCAGCGTGTACTGCTGCACTTCTTACGGCAGCAAAGAAGCCGAGAGGATCCACACTTTCGTGGCGGAGGGAGGTGGCCTGCTGGTGGGGGGCCAGGCCTGGCACTGGGCTTCCCAGAACTGTGGCAAAGCCGCTGTGGCAGGATATCCTGGCAACAGGATCCTGAACCGCTTTGGGCTGAGCATCCTGGGGCAGGCTGGCAAGGCAGCCAAGTACCCGCCCGTGGGGCCAGGGGAGCACTACCACTTCCGCAGGGCGCTCCTGCTCTTCAGCACGCAGCTGCAGGGGCATCAGGAGCTCACGGAGCCCCTGAAGGGCTGGCTGCACCCTCTGGCACAGGACTGCGCTGCCTTCCTGCATATCCCAGCCCATGACTGCCCGGCATATGCCTCGCTCCACCGCATCCTGACCAAAGTGCTCAAGAGGACTGGGATCCCGCAGGTCAGCAGGCACTGCCCGGTCAAGAGCAACTCCAAAGAGGCCGTGCTGCTCTGCATGGCCACCGAGCTGTCCCTCACCATGACAGACAGCGCTCCCCTGGTGCAGAAATCTGCTGCTGGGGTCTGTGCCCTCCCTGTCACTGTGGAAATCAATGGCACAAACCCAGGTGAGGAGTTACCTCTGGGATCGGTGGAATGCCCGCCCCTCAGTGTGTCTGTGTGTGTGCCTGAACACGGGCACAGATGTGCAATTTCACCATGGGCTTGAGAGGAGACTGAGCTCAGTGCGGTGGCAGACAGGCTCCTTTTGTGGCCAGCCCTGATCTCAGCACCTGAAACACCCCTTGGAAGTCCTGCTTCCTCCCTGTTGGTGCACAGGCACTGCAGGAGAAGAGCCCCCAACGAGTGGTACCACAGGGTACTTGCATGACACAATGTTTTTGGCAAGAAAGCTTCTCTGAGAAGATGGATTCTACACTGCAGGTTACTGTTCCATAGTTGTGCTGATACAGCCATCTATGGAGTCATCCTACAAAGAGGTGGGAGTTGGAAAAGAAAGGTTTATTTGTGATCTAGGTCATTTCAGCCTGAGTTATAGCACAGTCCCACAGCCTGGTGTATTAGCACAATGGAGGCAAGATCTGGTTTTGGGGGTGAAAACAGGAGGCTGGAAATTTGGTGGGAATTTCTTGTGCTGACACCACCACCGAAGCCAAAGTATTGGGTAAATACACCATAATTTATTTGTCTGGGCTTAGGCCTTGTATCTGTACCAGCTTGCTGAGATTCCTGCTCACAACTGGTATGTTTAAACTCTGGGTTAAATTCCACTAGTAACTTTTATCCCCTGGGCAGATTTTTTTTGGTATTAGAAAATGATTTAGAGGAGTTGTTTCCAAATTGTTCTAATGATATAAAGGAGACTGTTCTGGAATGGCAATGTCTGAGTGCAGTGGCTGTGCAGAGAGAAAAATTGTAGAATAACTTCTCACTGGTTTTAACACTAATGAGTCAGGACAAAAGCAGAAAATACTCAGAATTTGTGTCATTTCACATAAATGAAGAAGAAAAAAACTATAGCAAACCCTGAGCACTGTTTCAAAACTGCCTTTGGTGCAAATTCAGCAAAACTGAGATGAACTGGTAACACACAGCGATATAGTCTAGTTTGCATTTTTCCTTGGATTCAGTTTTCCTTGACAAAACTGGTTCTACTTTCTTGGATGACAGGAAAGGTTGTAAGCTGCGTCCTTAATGACAATTCAACTTTTTTTAGGACTCTGGTGTTTGGATTGAAATATGCCTAAGTAAACTTTTATGTCAGAACTAGGGAGTGGAATCTGCCTGATCAGTACAGTAGAGATGGATCAGTTTTGCACTGTAAATTCTGTAAATTGCAAGTGTTTAGAGAGATTTATGCTGAGGAGACTTGTTTTTCCATGGCAGACTGTCTTGAAACATTCTGAATTGTAGTGGTACCCTTCTTACAGGTACACCTAGCACAGAATGGCCTTTTGGGGCTTTCTCGTCACTTCAGTCAGCTAGAAATGACAATTCCAGTGGGCTCCAGTTTGTGCTGGACCAGTCACTAAGAAAAAATGCGATGCCACTGTCAGTCTGTTATTCAGGGAATGTTTTATGACCATTACAACTTTAGTTGTGTAATCCTACCATAGCTGGCACCTCTTATGAGGTCTTCAGGATATGAGGGTCTGAGTGTAGGAGGTATGGCAGTTTTGACTTTTTTCTTTTTTTTTCTTTCTCATTTTAGAAGATACTACTAAGCACATTTAAACTTGGCATTTCCAGAAGTTAAATCTGGATGGGTTTGCTTGCTAATGGTGTGATGATTTTGTTCTTTTCTTTGAAACTGTATTTCTGACAAGTTGGGTAAATGTGAGATGGTTCTGTGAGTGTAGAGCAAGGGAAAAGGAAAGGATGGAAGATTATTCTCCTGTTGCAACTTGAAATCTCCAGGATCTGTTATGGTCCGGACAAAGAAGTGCTTGGCTGTTCAGGACTGTGTTCTCTTATGTTTCAGGAAAGACAGCCTGGAGGAGCACAGGACTCTACCTCCCCGAAGGGCACACAGCAGTAATAACGTGTCCTTGCCTGGTGGTCGGTGCTGGTCTGAAGGTAAACTCTCTCTGCTTCGCGTTGGTTTACACCGACGTGTTAGTCGGGTGAGCGCTCAAAAATAGCGCGGGGAAGGGTTTTCTCCTTAATGGCTTTTTCCACCTTTCCCGCCCTTTCCTACTGCTGCCACCCTGTGGCACTTTAAATGCTTTGTCATCATTTCTTCACCTTGTGTGCTTACGCTTTTCTTTTGCTTTCTGTGTGCTGGTAGGATAATTAAGTGTGGCTGCTGCTTGAGGGCTATTGGTTTTTGTCCTGTTACAGTGCAAAAACAAAACCAAAACCAAAACCAAAACCAAAACCAAAACCAAAACCAAAACCAAAACCAAAAACAAAAACAAAAACAGCTGATCAAGGTGATTTTCAGGTCCAAGATAAGCACTTGGGCCCTTCTATGAACCAAACTTGATTCCATCTCTCCAGATCTCTTGTGAATTCCTTTGACAGTGCTGTCACTACTGCTCATTTACATGTATCCAGATGAGCGAGGTACTGTTACATGGGATCCTGTCCCATGTAATACAAATACAAGAAGCAAATGCTTACCTGCTTGGATATTTTTTGCAGTGACCTCCCTGCAGCTGAAATGCAGAGTTGACTCAGGTGCTTCTGTCTGATCCTGCAGCCACATGCTGTCTGTTTTATTATAAGAGCTCTAGGAAGAGGCACAATAAAAGAAACCAGTCATGACCACATCTCTCCAAATCATGTTATAGGAAGTGACTCTGATGCTGGGGAAGGGTAGAGGAATCATCAATGCAAGTGCAGTGCCGTGGAAGAAGTCACTGTAATACTCTGACCTGCTGGTGAAGGATGCAGTTGAGCCAGGAATACTGGGCGTAGAGCTGTAAGGCTGAAATAGGGACAGCATGAAGTTTACCTTTGTTTTTTACTGTATTTACTGCCTCTGGTCACTACAGGCTGAAAACCTGAACTAGGCTGGAGTCAGAAGGCTGCTTCCATGTACGTGCTCTGTGGGGACAGTGCTGCAGTGGAGAGCTCAGTGGGTGCCGAGGTCAGTCTGCCAGGTCACACTGGCACACCTTTGACCAGCTGTTCCTGCACTTGTGCTTGCCAGGTGCAGGTTGGGTGTCACACGGATGACCTCTCCAAAGCCAAGGAGCTGAAACGGGCACCAGTGGTGATACGAACCTGTGATGTTGCCTGCCAGAAACAATCCGTTTCCTGCCTCTGGGGTGGCCTCATTTACATCATAGTGCCAGCAAAGAGTGTCCTGGGGAACGTGTCCATCACGGTGGAAGGGGCAGTCAGAGCTCCTTACTTCAAGCTTGGTAGGTTTGTTTACCTTGGTGCTTTTTGCCTGAGGGCTGCTCACAGATGGCACTGTCCCAGTGACTGAAAGGAAGGATGGTCCTGTGCTTAGGAGGGTCTTAGAAATGCTTGGATTTAGGAATACCCAGATTTATTTTCTTTACCATGTTGTCCTCTGGGATTCCCATTTTTCTACTAATTTTTAAAAAGGGGGGAAGGGAGGTCTCCAGGAATCACCATCATGTCAGCCTCAGTCCCGTGCCCGGGAAAAACTCTCCTAGATCTGTGCTAAAGCACGTGGAGGACAGGGAGGTGATTTGGAACAGCCAGCACAGCTTCACCAAGGGTAAGTCCAAGAAAGATGGGGACAAACCCTTTAGCAGGACCTGTTGCAGTAGGACAAGGGGCAATGGTTTTAAACTAAAAGAGGATCGATTCAGACTATGTATAAGGAAGAAGTTTTTTACAATGAGGATGGTGGAACACTGAAACAACTTGCCCAGAGAGGTGAGGGATGCTTCATTCCTGGAAACATTGAAGGTGAAATTGGGCAAGGCTCTGAGCAACCTGATCTAGTTGAAGATGTCCCCCGTGTTCACAGCAAGAGGGTTGAAACAGATGACCTTTAAGATCCCTTCCATCCAAACTATTCTACAATTCTATGAATCTCTGCGTCTGGGTAAGTCGCTTAGTCACTCTGAGCCTGCTACATGGCTGGCAGTAGGTGAAACAGCTTTCACAAAATGGGCAGGGTTTGTCCATACCAACATTTCTTGGAGGCTGGAGTTGTTATTTCTGATGGAAACCATTGTGCTGGGGAGAGGGAGACTGATCTCTGCCAAGGCAAAGCATGCTTTGTGCTCTGCCTGCTTTACTGTGCCCTCCTATGACCATCTCTAGATCCTACAAGATATCACTGATGAATTTCCCATGTTTCCAGCATCCTATCCTC
>JANPWX010000558.1:577177-594694 GCA_024734555.1 Trochalopteron elliotii
TCTTATTTTTTCCTGCTCTCTGTCAAACTGAACAGAACCAGCATTGCTATGTGAAACAGCAACTCTGCTGGACAAAAAGAAATGAGACACTGGAGAAACTTGATGCTTCTTGTCCTCTGATATGAAACAGCGATGTGTTCTTGCTATACTACTCTGTTATATGCCAGTCCTTTTCTGTTTCCTACCTATTAAAGGCCCCGAGGAGGCTTCCCAGGAACAGATTGAGGACTGGCTATTTAACAGCCACCACCCTCGGTCATGCAACCACCACATACTTTTTTCCAAGAAATTTTCATTACCTGGTCTCTGAGCTTGACCTCTGTGAGCATGCTCAACAGTCAGAATTGTGCTTTAACTGTGTTGTTGGTGTAGGGGAGACCTGTGAGAGGCAGTGGGAGGCCTGCATCCGGCACTACCCTGCTCCCTGGGCAGAGCTGGCCGTTGACAGTCTCATCCTGACGGTGCCTTCGGACAGCATCCGCCACATGGAGGACCCTCGGCCGCTGCTGGCCCTGTGGAACAAGATCATGGTGGCCATCAGCAGGCTGGCAGCTGTACCAGCAATGTTCCCAAGGCCAGAGAGGATTGTCACAGATGTCCAGATCTCATGTGGTAGGTGCATTGCCATATGGCCTTCTCCAGGGCTAAGAGGCAAGCGGCCTCTAGCAGCAGGGTCTGTTCCTTCAAAGTTATTTTGCTGAAACCAGACTGGGAACATGTGTGAGGTGTTCAATGACTGTGACCCTTGCATAACTGTGAGCTATTCTGTCAGGGTGGAAGTGTGGTAAGGCAGGGCTTGAAAAACATATTGACCCTTCCAGATGCCTCCCTGCTCTCAAAACTGGTGGTGGTCTCCTCAGCTGCTCTCCTGTTGGGGTGTGTTAAGATGCAGAGCTGCTGACTGCAGTGGCTTCAGCTCACATGTAGTTTATTCATTCTCCCTCCTGAATGCACTGCAGAGCCAGTACAGCTGGGAAGCAGTGACCTGATTTCTATTTTTTCTCTGGCTCAGCCCACAGGACTGTTCTCATGTGTTCAATGACAACTTTTAAATCTCTGTGTGCCTACTTCCTGGAGGTGGGCTCCACAAAGGTTATTGTGGGCAAAGCTTAGGCCGAAAAGATGTGTGCCTGAGATGATGGTGGTGTGGAAGCAGAACCAGTATTGTTGTCAAAGCCCAGGAGTGTGTTTTTTGCAGCCGATGTTCCCCCACTCCAGCTTTTCCAGTCATGAACTGAGTGCCTTTGATCAAGAATCAAATCATATAGCAAACATGGAACTTTGCAATAAAAATTTTGCTCAGTTGTTTTTCAGAATAAACTGGTTAAATTCATCATCCCACAATGAGACAAGGGCTTGGCATGAACCCTGATGCCCTAAAATTTTGCTAAGCTACAGTGGAAAGAATTTGTGGCACATCTTGGGAGTGTTAGGTTCTGCTATGCCGAGAAAATGCCAGTTAAAAATATCATAGTCTACAGACATAAAATCTCTTTTGGCTTGGGTGGACAAAATGATTTCACTCACATTTCTGGATCTGAACTTTTTGGGTGCTAGTGGTTGCTACTTGCATATATCCCTCTTATTAAAAAAGAGAAAGCTCAAGATCTTCACTAGTTCCTGCAGAAATTAGTTCCAGGCCATTCACGTTCATGTTCACCAGTTCCTGCAGGAAGGGGATTGCCATTCCTGTTCATTCACCAGGCTCCCTCTGTGTAAAGGGCTGCTTATCACCTGCTACAACAGGTGTTTGAATCTGGGGGCATTGCTCTTGCATGAAGCTTTGGGAATCTTCAAGGAGAACCAATTAGGGAAGAAGACACCAAGGAGGCATAAGTAAAATCCCTTGCAGTGCATGTTTTTTGCCTAGCAGCCTGCTGGAAAGTTGTTTATGGAATAGCTATCCTGGAAGATTAAGAACAGGCTTAAGTATGACAGGCTTTGTAGCCCTTAAGCATGACAAACTGTGTTTTCCATGTGTCTCATCCACACCAGTGACCACTGGAGTGCAGGGCTGCAGTATCCAGACTGCAAAGGAGCACTCAAGGAATGCCATGGTGCTGAATCCCATTATTGCATGGTTGGTGTTGACTGTGCTCAGCCTGTGGGAGTTCAGGTGTGTTCTGGGCAATGGTCAGGCTTTTCTCCTCATCCCAAAACCACAACCTCAGTCCAACCATGAGTGTACATTTATATATAAAAAGGGAAAGCAGGCAAAACTGCACTTAACTGATGGTTCAGTCCTACCTTTATTGTTTGACTGCGGTAAGGGTGACAATCTGTTAGGGTGAAACTTGATGTATTTCCTTACATCACACTGGGAAAAGTTGGTCGTTCATGGTGAGACAGAGACTTTCAAGAATTAGGGATTTTAGAGAAGATTTTAGTTATAGAGATAAGCTTTGCTGAAATTAATTAAAAGTTTGTAGTTAGTTAAGGGAAACCAGTTTTGAGTTAACTTTCCCAGGCCTCAATGACTGATTGCTTGTCAACTTTATGTGTTGCTTAGCTGGGTTTGTAATGAAGAACAGAGAACCTGATAAATAGATTTAGGAACACAAGACAATTACAGAGACTCCCCTATTCTGAAACTCATTGAAAGTAACGGCACCTGGGGAAATGGGAGTCCTACCAGAGCTCATTTGTCACATTTGCATTGAAAAAGTAGAAAGTTCAGAGCGATGAAGAGTCATTTTACTTCCTCATTTTAAGCCCTGTCCCCTTGAAAAAGACCACCAACCTATTTCAAAGGGCAAACTATGCATGCTTAATTGTTTTTTGGCTAATTACCATACGAAGTAGAGAATGGAACTGCTGAAGCTATGAATATGCATTTGTGTTTTGGGTATTCAACAGCTTTGTAAGTAAAAGGACTCTGATTGTCTGTAAATTGCAGTGTGTATTTGGGAGCTAGCCCGGACGTTGCCCGGCGCTGTAATAAACATACACTTTCTAACTTTAAACTGTTAGAGAGTTTTTGTCCGTCTCAGCTGGATATCGGTATTAGACCAATATTCATATTTTTTTAAATGAATCAGTGGTAATAAATAGTGTTGTTTGTGAGATGGAGGGAAGGCACTAGAGAAATGAAAAAAATACAGTAATCATTTACATCTAAGAAGCACTGAGGTGAGCACTTAATGACATGTGTTGTTACCTGTGTCCCCTGCAGGCTGGATGCATTCCGGCTACCCCATCATGGGCCACCTGGATTCAGTGAAGGAGATGATAAACGTGGAGCACATGAAAACTACTGGTCTTTGGGGTCCCATCCATGAGCTGGGACACAATCAACAGCAGCAGGCATGGGAGTTTCCCCCTCACACCACAGAGGCCACGTGCAACCTCTGGTCTGTCTATGTTCATGAGGAGGTGCTGGGCATTCCCAGGCATCAGGCCCATCAGGCACTCAGGCCCCAGTGCCGGCAGGAAAGGATAAAAGACTATCTGAAGAAAGGTGCTCAGCTAAAGAACTGGAGTGTGTGGACTGCTCTGGAGACATACCTGCAGGTAACAGGGAAAAATGTGTGTGTGTTCTTAGTGCAGTCACTGAAGCCTGTGTCAGAGGGATGTCTGCAGCCTGGTGACTGGAGCTGTGAAGGCTTGTAAGCATTTGATTACTGTCAGGGTTTATCTTGGGCCCAGAAAGCACCTGAGAGGTAAACAGGTAGAGTGCCTAAAGTTGTCTCCTGAAAGCCTTCCTTTGTCAGGCTTGGGCTTAGCCACTCAGGGAGATAGCTCAGTGCAATGTTTCCCCCTGGAAGAGGAACAGGAACTGCTGCTTGTTGTACAACATGGGAAAAGGAGGCTCCAATTTGGGCATAGCTCCTTAATCCACAGCAGATTTCCTGTGGGGCAGTGGGCTAGTTGTCAAAAAAACCTTGGCACTGTAAAGTGTTCAGAAGAGCCAGGATTTGAACAGTGTCCTAGTGGGTTAGATGGCCTTTTAAAAAATGTACAGAGAGGAGGGTGTTTATATCATCCAGTGCACTGAGTGGAGCCAGTGTAGTCCATCAAGTGGCAAGAGGATGGGCTCAGCCTGTCCTCCTGCACCCAGAACTGAATCCCTCACTGTGGCCAAGACTCTAAAAAGTGAACCCTGTCCTAGATCAAAGTGCATTCTCTTGGGAAGCAGGAAAGAGAGATTCCCCCTTCCCTTAATCCTCCTAGAAACTGTTAGCCTAATGGAGAGAGCACTCAACCTGATTTTAACTGGGGACTGCAAAGCAGATGTCCATTATGATGGCCTAAACTACTGACTGTTGTGAGGTCAGTATCCCTCAGCTCCCTTGTCTGAGAGCTTTCACACTTTGTGTGAGGAAAAGAATATTTATGGAGGAGTATTGATCCTGACTTTTCCACATCCCAGAGAAGCATCTGAATCATCAAGCTGAAGAGTCATCCTCTGGGTTTTTTTGATGCAATGAATAACAAAATATTTATACAGAGGGGAACAGTTTTAAGAGGAGAAATTTTCCCACAATACCTTACCAGTTTGGCCACTGCCTCACCCATGCTTGTAGGCTGGGATGTCTCATCTCCAGTCTGGTTACTAACAAGACTGCTGGAAAAAATGTGGCATGAAAGAACAGTTCTAATTCTGCAGCAGCTGAATTCTGCAGCAGTTCTGTATGAACTCCTTCTGTTCTTATTCTTAGGGAAAGCATGCCCTGTTCATAATCTCTCCTTCCCATTTTCTCAATACCTGTTGTTCTGCTGTGCTCCTTCTTTCTAGCTATTCTGTGGGTGTCCTCTCTGATACTGTTTTCACTGTCTCCAAAGCAGCAGCTTATATAATAGGTTGCTGACACTTCTGGCTATTCCCAATGTATCTTTGATCTCTGTTTGTTTTGGGAGATCAGTGTAATGGGAAGGTATGTTTCTGTACTTTAGTGCTGTTAGTTATGCTCTGAAGCCTGAAAGTTGGATGCTTTCATGTAAATTTACATTCATTCTAAAAGACACTGCAGAGACCTGTGGAGTTTTGTATTGTGTGTAACACAGGAATAATGCCAGTGAAATGATAGCTTAGTTGTTTTTACACTGTATTCTTTTTCATCAGTTGCAGGAAGGGTTTGGTTGGGACCCCTTCACCCACCTCTTCTCTGACTACCAGAAAATGTCCAGGATCCCAAAAGACAACGCTTCAAAGATGAACTTGTGGGCACAGAAATTTTCTCAGCAGGTGAACAAGAATTTGGCTCCATTCTTTACAGCCTGGGGATGGCCTATCAAGGAAGAGCTCTCTGTGGAACTGTCCTCTCTCCCCAGCTGGGAACAGGATCCAATGAGAACCTACAGACCATAAAGGAAAACTACCTAAATCTTGGTTTTCGTACTAGCTATGGCCTATCTTTTTCTCCTTGTGTGCTACATGATAGCTCACTGTGGGCTTGACTTTATGCTGGTTTCTTCAGCTTCTTGCTGCCAGTGGAGGCCAACCCTAACAGAAATTCAACAGGGATTAGCAGATCAGCAACCACCTAAGCTATCTTCTGAAGGTTTAAATAATCAATGAGCTTTGTTCCGGGTGTTTCACCTCAGGAAGAATGTAATTCTGAGTTGATTTAGTTCCTACACAACCTTTCTCTGATGCAACAGAGGTTTTCTGGGTGGAGCAGTCCCTAGACTAGTTTCTAGGACTTTACCATGGGAACAGAGATCTTTAAAGCAAATAGTAGCCTCCACAATACTGTATTCTTACGTTATAATCTCAGTAACATGAGATTGTCACAATTATTTTTGTTACCCTAAAATCCCTAATTTTTAATTCCTCTAATTATGCAGAACTTCCACACCTGTTGTGAAAGTGGCCTTACAATACTTATATACAGGCTATATAATGCATAATTATACTGAAATGCTGTAGATTTCTTTATACATTCTGTTCTATGTGTGACCCAATGTCCATCTTTATATGAACAAGTCAATTATAAGTTGTAGCTGTCCTTCAGCCACAGCCTGAGAGCAAGATACATGCCAAGGAAGACGAGAGAGTGTAAACAGAGAGGTGACTTGATGGTAGTCAGTAATGGTTTAACTCGTGGACTCATCAAAGGTTAAAATACAGGCACTGACCTGACAGCCTGAGGGAGCAGAGAGAAGGAAGACAACAGTTCATCAGGACCAGCTTTTTCAAGGTGCAACAAAAGTTCATGTTACTCCCAGCTCTTTCATAAATGCTCAGCTATTATGGGTCCTGGCAAGCATGTTAATGCTTAGCTTAAGAGTTCACCAGTCCCAGCCTATTCCTTATGTATCAGTAATAAATAAAAAACATCACTGTAGACTCACAGGTTTTGTATGTGGCCCTATTTTCATGTCTCCATGCCCAGTGAAAAAAGGCCTAAATAGAAATGACCTAAATAGAAGTGACCTTGGTGATAAAGTTGTTCAAAGCTGAAAAAACCACCATGGAAGTCTCTAGTCTGTGGTGTGGCCATCATATATAGCATAGTGCCAAAGGAGAGCACATTAGGCCAAGTATCAGTCACAGTTAAAGAGGTTGTGCAGCCTCCATTCTTCAGGCTTGCTAAGTGGTCCCAAAACCTAACTGCAGCAGGGGAATAAAGGGGCATTTCTGCATTTATGGCTTACCCATATTTTCCTGATTTTCTGGGGGTTGGTATTCTTTTTGTGGTTGTGTGTAGAAAATGTCAAAATGTGCAATGTCCCAGGAAAGCCTTTGCATTTAGCTTCACATTTCTTAGCCCAGAAAGTATATTGATAAGACCTTCAATTAGGAATTGGTCTCTTTCCATGTTCCCAGTATAAGCATGTCTGAGACACCTCTAAAGTGGGTTGATATTAAAAACCGAATCATCAGCTTGCAGCAGCAGCAGACGTGGGGTCACCAAAGATGACTGGAGCCCTTGCCAGCATCCCAGGATCTCCCTGTGATTCAGTAAAACACAGTTACATCCAGATTAATTTATTGTTTCTGAGGCCATGCAAAGGGGTTTACTTGTGGTTATTCTCCTCTTTCTTCATATTTAAAAGTTCTTTTTAAATTGGCTGCCTTTTTTCACCTGAATGCTGGATTAAGGGGAAGTGACATCTCTGCCTGGTGCTGGACCATCTGTCAGTACCAGCCCCCTGGGCTGAGCTGGCCACTAGAACCTCATCCTGACAGTGCCAGCTGCTGACGTACACCACATGGGCAACCCAGAGCGTCTGCTTCCCATCTGCACCAAGAGGATGAATGCAATTGCCAGGCCAGCAGCCATCCCAGCAACTTTTCCAAGGCCAGAAAGGATGGTGGCAGATGTCCAGATATCTCATGGCAAGTATAATAACTAATACATTTTGTTTGTATCTGTGATGGGTATTTGTAAGGGAAATAAGCGAGGCAGTAACGCTATCACGCAGTTCCTCAAATCAGCAGATCAATTTCACCATATCCAAGAAGACTGCTGGAGACAGTAAGAATCTCAATGTCAAGAGCTTGTATGCAAAAGTAACATATTCTGCTGCTGAATTTGACACTGGAAAACTAGTGAAGGGAGGCTGGCCACCAAATGACATGTGTGCTGTGTCATGTTGATCTTGTTGCTGTGGGAGTGAATTTATGCTAATTGCAGCAGAAAGGAGGGAAGCACAGGTAGCTGGTTTAGGCAGGACAAAGGAGATTTTGAAACCTGAATTAAGGCATGCAACAGACACACAGGCAGCCAACTATGTAATAAGACCCTGGTGTTAGCACACATAGGATTGCTTCCATCACTGAGGAAGTGAGGGCAGTGGTAGGGGGAAGAGTTGGTTGTAAGCAGTATTTTGCTGTCTGTCATTAAAGAAATCTGCTGTTGAAAGACAATTCACTAGGCTAGTGGAACTGAAGGTTGTTATGGGTGATGAGGAGGGTCCTAAAGGCCAAGCCTCAGCATTATTTTCAATTAAACTTTGTTCAAGTATTGCACTTTGCTCAGTAGGATTGCCAGGTTCTTTCAGCTATACTTGACTGCAGCACTAGAGGTGCTTTCTACCACTTGAATTGATAAATTTGTCAGCTGCCCAGGCCACCACTCAGTAATTCACATCTCTAGCAGCTTGACTCACGTGATGTATCTGCTGTCAGTCAAGTAGAACTGATTCAAGAGAGGCTGGCCCAAGTGTAAACACTGGCACAGGTTGCCCAGGGCCAGGGGTGGTTGATGCCCCATGCCTGGCAACATTCAAGATCAGGGTGGATGAGACACTGAGCAACCTGATCTGATGAAGATGTTCCTGCTCAATGCAGAGGAGTTGGACTAGATGACACTGAAGGTCCCTTTCAACCCAAACCATTCCATGATTCCATGAAAAGTGGGTGTTGTGTTTCCATACTGCATTTGCTCCTCCAAGTATGTCTTTATGTTAAAAGGATTTTATTAATCAATCATTACATCTGGCCTCTTACAGCTCTGAATCCAACAGTGAAGTTGTAATCTGTCAGTGGCTTTGCAACAATTGTGTTGAGATTACATATCAGTTGCTTCTGGATTGATTTACGTGGCTCCTTCTCATAAGATAACCAGCCCATTGCACAGACACTGCAGATCCTGTGCACAGATCCAGGCAGCACTGTCCACCAGAGGTCACGCTGGTGGAACTCAACATATAAAACTCCTCCTGCATTTCTCAGCCCTGCTAAAACAAGGGGAGTGTAGCACCATTTCAAAGATGTGAGTGGCTCTGTATCCCTCCTGCACCACTTTGGGGCTATAAGGAACCAGTTCAGCCTGTTGAATTGTCCTGAAGGAAAAAGAAACAAAGATAGCGAAATCCTATTAAAAGCTACTGGAACTTTTAAAGCTGGTTGTGATTGTCAGCAATACTGAGGAACTCATGGAAGATGTTAAGGAGAACAGTAAGTCTGTTTGTCTTTTCTGAAAAAAAGAGGCTTTTTACAAACAGCATGAAAAACAGCAAAATTGGAACCAAAGCAATGACAAATACAGTGAAGAAGTAATGGTGGTCATCAGCAGCAAATTCTGCCCAAAGCTGAAGTGAGCTGTGGAATAATATTCAATAGTAAAGAGCTACTTTACTAAAACAAGCTGACAAGAATCTGCCTTCCCAAAGAAACCAACGAAATAAAATAAATCCCAGTTCACTATTTGCTTTGTGGTGCAACAGACACTGTCAGGGGACAGTGGAGGTGGCTGCTTCACGAGGGTCGGTGGCCAGGAGCCAGCTGCAGTTACACAGCCAGCAGGACAGCTGGGACCAGCAACAACACCTGAGTGAGGCAAGCAGGGCACACCTGGCACAACATCCATGGTCCAGATTGCTAGGCAAGTCTTCAGGGATGAGGGAGGTCTGAGGTCAAGCATGGAAATCAGTCCTCAGGTCAGCATTGGGTCCAGTGATGATGACCAAGTTCAGACATAATCCAGAGGTTGCCAGGCAGGCCCATTGTGTTGAGGCACATCTGAAACTGAGTGAGGAAGTCAGACCATGGATCTGCAGGCAAATTAAGCTTGCAATACATTTACAAATTCATTATTTTAATCCAGGGAAGCTTCTTTCCTTTCCTCATTTCCTGCAACCATTCAATCCCTACCCCAGATCATCTCGCTCTGTTGACTCTTAGTCTCCATCACTGTGAACGTGTGCCAGCTCACAGGATTCCACAAATCAACGTGAGTCAGTCCTGATCTGTCTCTGAGTAGCACACTTCAGCAGGAGAACCAGAGCTTCAGGGGAAAGTTTTTGAAGCAGTCCTCAGAAAATGTGCTTGTTTTGAATCATTTGTGATCTCTGCACAGTGCAAGGCCCATTGGTCTGTGGAATGCACCGGTTTGAGATGTCATAGTGAACCACAGCCTTTGGGCAGTACCAAAAGGACTTCCGATCACTGAAAATTGTTATTTTCCTTTTTCTTTCTCTTTTTCTTTTTTCCCTAATACTACATTCAAGCCAGTCTTTCAGTGTTGTGGTGCAATACTTCATTCAGCAGCAACCAGGGTTAATTGACAGTACAAATATCAACTGTGCAGAGTCTCTAGGCAGGGACCCTGCATTTTGTGCTGTGACTGTCTTATGTATTGTAAGTATGAAGAGATATTTTAAATATGCATATTTACAAACATGGAGAGGTGGGTTGATATTTTTTATCAGTCTTTATTTGAACACTTGTAACAGCTGGAAAAAAAAAAGTAGGAATCGAGCCTGTGAGCACAGCCCTGCCCTTCAGGATAAAGAGCACTTACATAAGTACTTGATTTTTGGTTTTGTGTGAATATTACAAAGATGAGTTTGTTGAATAATCTGATGGTGTCAAAGGGCTGCTTTGGTTCTTCAGTTAGGCATTTGGAATTTTTGGGGTAGCTACACTTTAAAAAAAAAAGGGAAATGCCCTGTGAAAGGATGAGTAACTGAATTTAATACAAGATTTTGTTAAGAATGCAGGTAGAATAATTCTAAACTTCCATAATGTATTTTGTACTGTGTCACTTGTGATTCATAGGTGCAAGAGGCCTTTGGATTGGAAGCCTTCACCGAGATATTTTCTGAACACAAAAATATGACTGAGCTCCCAGATGAAGATGACTCAAAAATGAATCTGAAGGCAGAAAACTTTTCATGTGTGGTCAGGAGGAATTTGACTCCTTTCTTTAAGGCCTGGGGATATCCAGTCTGGGCGAACATTTCCCAGCAGCTGGCTGTTTCTTTCCCCATCTGGTCAGATGATCCCATGAAGCAATACATCTCCTAAGCAGGTTTTGACTCATGAAAATGTGATTGTCTGTCATAAGGCCAGTGCTCTGCAGTAGTTTTAGATGGTGTCTGAATGGTGTGGTGTTCTAATGAATCTGAGAAGCACCTCTGCATTGTACCAGTGACAGAAGAATTCGTTCTTGTCTTCCTCCCAAATCTGTCATTTTCTGTGTGGGTCCCACTACTTCCTTTCCCAACAGGAGCAATTTTAACCACAGAAGGGGGAAACACTGGCTCTCTTATTACCAATGAAACCAAGCAACCCCTTCCCATTTTTTACTTTCTCTGTTTCCTTATCTCCAAAATGTTCTCTGTTCCGGACTTACTCTGATTTTGGGTATGCAAAGTTTGTTAACTATAATCATTAGAAGAAGAGTTGGAACAGGGGGAAAATGTCACTTTAAAAACAGAGACATGTTAGAAGATAATAAAGCTGGAAATAAATGGAAGAACTCAGGTGAAATTATGGCTACAGCAATGAGAAATGAGGATGATCATTTAAAGGAAAACCTTGATTGACAGCACAGGAAAGGCCTTGATGTATGTTTAACTGTTCTGAAAGAGGTTGCCTTTGTGCTCTGCTTTCAGAGTTGGCAACTGTGTAGTTAGAAGCAGCTGCTTTAGCTCATGTCAGAAGTAAAAGTGTTCAGGCAGTGAACTTACTACCTTGATCCTTAGCTAGAGTAAATTTGCAGATAACCTTGTGCATGTAAAATTATGGCAACTCAGTCTGCATGAGGATCTAAGACAGCAGGTGCCTCACCTAGCAGAACTGAATGTCTTGGCAGGAACACAGCACTGGAGTGTGTTTACAGTGGTCTGTTTTGATCTCCAGTCTAAACAACCAGATCCATGTCCTGTCCTTAAAGGCTACACTGAATTTCCCCTATGTTAAAACACAGACTAAAGCACAAGCCAATTTTTATGGTGCATTTTGAGATCCTGAGCAAAGCAATTCCCTGTCTTATGGTTGTGTTTTCTTTTTCTAATGAAATGTTACAGAATTCTTACCTTGCTGTAAGGCCATTGATGCAGCACAAGGGACTGCAGTGACAGAGTCAGAGGCTCCCTGCATCTCCTCCTAATCACATGAATGTAGATCACAGTGACACTGACAGAGTGCAGGTGACCTGCTGTGAGCAGGAGATGGTGCTGAAGTGCTGGACCTCATGATCAGCTGAGGCATTTCCAGGAAACCAGCAGATTGTCCAAAAGCCTGTCAAGATAAATGATTTATAACTAAGCAGCAGGATGTGAAAAAGCTTGCTCAGGTATGTAAACTGATTCCATATAAAATAAAAAAGTGTTTTTATTTCCTTGTAACCAGGTAGAGACATAAAGGCTAAAATCATAGGATTTATCTTAGACAACGTGAGATAAACAATGGACAACAAGCATGAACTGGACAACTGAAGTGGGGGTTGTGGATCTCTTGGATAACAAGAACCTTGCAAGGCCGACGCTACGTGGGTTAGTACTAATACCTTACACAAGACTGCTTAGGAAATAATTTCAGAAACACTGAATTTTAAAAGGCAGAACAGATGTGTGTCCAGTGCCAGAACTTTTTTAAATGGCATTTCTCTCTTTTATTTCTCCCAAACAACATTGTATGCTCTTCATTTGTGGTCTAGCAAGAAAAGGTAAAAGGAAACAAAAATTTTTTTAAAAAGGGGTAAAGGGGGAAACAGTGTGAGAGAGAAACAGCAGAAGTGCAAAGAAAATAAAGAAGTGGAGAAATAAATGTTGTAAGGGAACATGAAAGAGGTGGGATAAAACAGAAAGAGAGAAGGAGTAGAGGTGTAATTCTCTGCTTTGTCTAAAAAAAGAACAGACAGCTTTGGAGGAAAATTTAAGTCCTTATAAAAGATAGTGTCTGCCACAAAAAACACATATATTTCATTTTATTTCATCACTTGGCTTGGCAAGGATCATCATTTATTAGAGAAAGTCAGGAGTATCCTATAAAGGAAGACTCAGCTGTCAGAGCTAAACATGAGGAGAGCAGCATGCTCAGTGTACAGATGTAATTAGTAAGTCTCACCATAAGAATCAACACTGGATGATCTCCCAGCATGGGTCTAATGATGCTTTTCCAGCTGAAGACAGGATCTCAAAGACTGGGCATCATGAGCTTTCTGGAGGAAAACCAGAAGCTGGCTCAGATTTGAGCCACAAGAGAATTTTGTTGCAGCAGTCAAGACTACCTGCACCCTATGCTGTTTGTATTCTCAGAAGTGAATGTCACTGTGGCTCATTTCCTCAGACCTGAGTTCCTTTCCAAAGCAAAAATTAATGTGCCAAGGAGTGGTGAGCATCCAGGTCTTGTTCTGAGAGGCAGCTGGGATGTGGCCAAGATGTCCACCTGAAAACAAGGACTGCAGGTGTCATCATGAAGAATGCTATTCTAATAAACTTGTTATCCTTCCCACCCAGCCCCTGGGTTCAGCATGCAGGAATGTCCTTCTGAAGCCTTCTGAAAGTGCTGTACTCTACTGTCCATCTTCAGCTGTCCTCTGCCCCTTGCTGTGGCATCTGCTGCCTCCTGAATCAAGAGAGGTTTGGGAGGTAAAGACTGATTCTTATCTGTTGGAGATAAGTACCTCTGTCAGCCAAATCCATACTGAAGAGGGGATCAGGAACCTCCCTTCAGCAATTCTGTAGGGAAACCCAGCACCATCTCCCAAGATCCCTCTTTTGTCATGACATCTCAAGAAAACCTTTGTTTTCCGAATTTAGGGCAGGGAGGTTGTTTCTAGCAAGTTACATTTTCTTGCAAACCAATCTCCTGTGTGAGTTTTGCTCTGTCCCATCAACCTTCCAGGAGCCCCTAAAACCACTTGTAAAACATTGGTCACTCTCTGCATGTCTGACCTGCCTCTCTTTCTTCCTCAAAACCCTTTTGCTGTCAGTTGCAGAACTGAGCTGGGGGAAATCAAAAAGAGAAGTCCATTGCAATGTTTGGGTTTGCAGTCATGTTGGACAAATAATAAGTTTTCTCCATTGTGAAAGTATCCAGCAACTTCGGAAACTAGGAGACAAATACTTTGCAACAGCCAAGCTTTTGGTTCAGTGGCTAAACCAGAAACCTGGAGAATACATTTCTTCAGGCAGAAATGACAAAAATTTGTACTCAGATTTCTGATGGGAAAAAAAATCACCCAGAACTGATTTTTCAGGTTGCATTTTTAGTTCCAAACTGGAAACTCTCAGCTCCTCAAAGAGTATGGAGATCATTGATGAAAGGGAGGAAACATACAGACTGGAGATTGGGAAATTTTAGGGAAGCAGGACTTTGCTTAAGACTTCTGTGTATCTGATTTGCAGTGATGCCTCTGATAGGGGTCTTCCACCCTTCTCTCACATTAGAAATTTCTCCTTGGGGGACTCTGGCTTTTATCCTTCTTGTTACATTTAATTGCTTTCTCTCCCCTTCATTGCCATGCCTCATCCTGCCACATCTCAGCAGAATTGACAAAACCCATCTTTTTTCTGCTACATCCTGGGCAAACTGTGGCTGGTACTGAATACTACACAGCCTGCTCTGTTTCTGTCTTCACAAATGATTCTCCAAAGTGTTCTGGACCTTCCTCACACCTCTACAGATGAACATTACATTGTTCCTGCTCCCAGCCAGTCCAGCACACTCAGCCATGTTCTCATCTACAGGTGTTGAACACACTGAAAAGTTAAAACCTCTGTGTTGGGAGGCTGGATTGTGGGAATCTGGGACATGTCACCCAGAAGACATTCCTCATGCAAAGAGTAGAACAAACAGTTATTTATTTTTTTAAAAAAACTAATCAACACACAATGTGCTAAGGAGAAGGAAACGCTACAGTCATAAACAACTTTTCCCTTCAGAGGAGGGACAAGGACACTCCACTGAATGCTCTTCTTTCAAATTCTGCTCCAGTGATATGAAGGACAAGTATCCTTTCATGAAATGGTGATGGCCTTTTCCACATCACTGAGATATTGGCTGGACCAGGAGTCAAGGGAAGTGATGGAGAATTAGGACCTTTGTTTCTGAAGAAGGAGAGTGGAAAGGTTCACAGTAGGTCCTTGACATCATCCTGAACTATTTCATCCAGGACTGATCCACAGCTTGTAAAGGGATGAAGGGGCACAGCCTGGGAACTGAGGTACTTTGAAGCTCAGATTTTATGCCTTTCCTCAGAGAAGTTTGACTGCCTGTTCACAAATTCGATAGCAACTTGTGACGCAAAGGACATTATTCCAGTTACTGTAAGTGTTGGGGTCTGTGTTTCCCTTGACATGAATTGCAGCACATTTTTCTGCAAAGAGTAAATTGGGCTCCCCAGGTTTCCAGAACCTGTAAAAGAAAGCTCCTTTATTGGAAATGCACTAGCATACCTGAGAGAGGATATAGAGTCACCTCAAACAGTTATGGAAGAGAAAAGGAAAGTCAGTGTGACAGACATCAGGAGCCATAGTTTTGACCAGAAAATTATTTAAGTTTTCTGACTTGCAGAGCAGCTGAAGACAGAAATCCCCCTCTGACAAATACTTGCCTTACACAATCTATTGGTCACTTGGACTGAGGGCCTGAATTACAGGGCTCGATACTCACGTGGGTGTGTTTTCATATGGAGTCTCATCCACCCACCGCCACTGCCTGTTTTCATAAGCAGCTAAGCCTATGTAGAATTTTGTTTCATAGACGTTAGTAACTTTTTCTTTTGCCAAGTTGAAGAGGAACTCCTGGAAAAAAAGCACAATGTCCATGAGGGGCATGACTGAGCACAGGGAGGCATCAGGAGTCCCTGTGGGGTGGGGCTGGTGGCAGAGGGAGGGGCTGGTGCTGCAGAGGTGCAGACAGGACATTCCCCCTCCCTGCAGGACAAGGAGAGGCTCAGAGTCCCCTCCAGGGCCCAGCCCTGTGTCTCTGCCTGCTGGCTCCCTCTCTCAGCCCTGAGCACCTACCTGCTCTTCCTTGCTGTTGATCACCACCAGCTGGGAGCCCATCCCAGTGCAGTTCTGCTCACTCGCAGCCCAGGACATCGTGTCAGGGGACAGGAAATAGCAGCTTCTTTGAAACCTTCTCCAGCCCTTTGGGCAGCACGTCCAGCCATCCACTGTGGGGAAAAAAAATCCTGCTTTTGAGCAAGATGTGCTGTCGTTTGTGACTGTGAGTTCAGTGTAGGGTGCCAGGTGTTAGGAGTGGGGTTTGAACTCTTTTGTCTGGACAGAGGTAAATGCTCTCCACAAGTAAAGCTGTCAGCAGCCTGGCAGGCTCCTGTCACAAGGCCCCTGCCTGAAGGGGCCTCTTCCCTTTCTCTCGCTGTCCTGCCACGTCCGTGCATTGTCTCTTTGGGAAGAGACATGGTTTCTGCCTTACCTTTCTTGGGGAAGCAAGATGGGAAGTAGTTGGCTTGTGCTTTTCTAGAAACTCTTCCCTCAGAGCAGGGTTGTCCAAGCTCTCAGCTCATGCAGACTGAGAGACTGAGAGCAAACTGCTCTGACAGCCTTGCTGCCACCACAGGCAGCTCCTTGCACAGCCAGCTTAGCCAAGAGATCTGCCTTCTGCCCAGAGATTCAAATGGTGCATTAAAAGCTACAGATACATTCTCCCAAAACGTGAGGCTGCATCAGAAGGGATTTCTGACCTGAGTTTGGGAACTTGCTCTACCAGCATTCCAGCACTCCACATTCCCATCACTTCATGTGTGAGTGCAGCTCAGCTCCCCAGATATTCCTAAACATTATCTTCCCTCTTCTGTCCCTCACAGTGACCATCATGCTTGTGTGAACAGGCAGTGAGCCAGCACAGGGAGTGGAGCTGGATTGAACCAGCCAGTATAAAAGCACTTTCATCTAGATTAGTAGACCAGACTTGTATTAGAGGAGTTGTGAGAGGAAGAGTAGAAAGGTTCGTCCAATGCAGGTATGGAATGACCCACCCTCTTTCACTGGCCTGGAGTATGTTTTCATAGCATCCTAAGTAAAAATGTGCAATACAGTGTCTCCTTCCCTCAATTCCCCAGATTACTTCCTTAAAACAATTCACTTGTGACCAACAATGATATTCCCCACTTCAAAGGTTGAAGGGAAACCAGACTAAATTTTGCTGAAGTTCTTTGTGTTGCTTATGAGGCTCTCAGCATCACTCACTTTTTTCTGTAGAACTGCTGGGGACACAGTACCACTCTGTAGAGTTCTGGAGGAGAGTCTTGTACTGGCTGTAGCTTCCACTGAGTAAAGCCACTGAGAAGAGAGAAGAGCAAAGAGCAAAAAAGTGCTATGGTCATCATTTCCACCTCATGGATGAGCAACCCGTGCTATCCTCCACCTTCTGCTTTGGAGCCCTAACAGACTTCGCTGTGTTAACAAGCTATGAAATCTGGATTGAACAAGGAGGTGAGAAAGCAGACCACTTCTCCCACTACCAGACATTCCTTCCCTCAGATGAGCTTCTCTCATCTCTGCTGTCTGAGAGACTTACTTTCCCAACTGACAAACAGGGATTAGAAATCCTCTGAGGATGGGACCAGGAAAGGTACAAAGAAGTCATGGGACACTGATAAGAGAGGAGAGGCCTGTTTTGGTGAAGGGAATTTGCCTGCTGGCAGAGGGACTAGGATATGGGCTTTCCACCTGACCAAAGGCAGTCACCTGAACCCTTCATCCCAAGGGAATTCAGACACTCTGGAACTCACCAAGGCAGATGGTCACAAAGACAGCTTTGATTGCAAGGGCAAAAATGAGGTAGAGCCAGATGTTCAGCCTGGGGCAGCTTCTCTCTTCTGCTGGGGCTGAAAAACACAAAGCAAGAGTGAGCATGTCCCAGTCCAGAGT
>JANPWX010000558.1:604529-637976 GCA_024734555.1 Trochalopteron elliotii
TCCCTCCCTCTTTGTCCTGTCAGACCTCCTTTCCCCTCAACACATCTTCCTTGTTGCCTTCCATGACCCCTGTCTGTCACTGCACGCTCTTTCTGGATCTCCCTCCTCTTCCTCTCTCTTTAGAGCTTCTTTCTCTCACTCCCTGTATTTTGCCTCTGTACCCTGAGCCCCTTTCTGCAATGGCACAGTCTCCCAAAGGAGTGACTGCCCAGTTACTGGGTGTTACTGGGAATGAACATGGGAGTTACCGGCAGTTACTGGGAGGGAAATGGGAGGAAATGGAGAGTTACTGGGAGTTACTGGGAGGGGACTGGGAGTTACGGGGAGGGAACTGGGAGTTACAGGGAGTTACTGGGAGTTACTAGGATTGAATTCCCTGTAACTCCCAGTAACTCCCAGTTCCTCCCAGTGTCCCAGTTCATTCCGAGTTCATTCCCAGTAATTCTCAGTTCATTCCCAATTCCCCCCAGTCCCTTACAGTGCTCCCAGTCGCTTCCAGTCCCTTCCCAGTCCATTCCCAGTCCGTTCTCAGTCCATTCCAGTCCATGGCTCACCCCGGGGCTGTTTCCCTGCCCTCGCCCAGCCCAGTGCCGCAGTCTCTCCAGCAGGTGGCAGCACTGGCCTCTTTCCCGTTCTGTCCCTGTGCTGTCGCTGTGCTCGGTGCCCAAGCCCGATTCCTTCTCCCTTTTCCCAACAAGCAAAGCTGCTACTGCACCAATTTTCCTGCCTTTTCCAGCACTGGATCAGATTCTGCTACAGTTTGAGTTGTCCATGTCTGCAGCAGCTAAAGCAAAAGCGTTGCTGACTCTGTGCTACTTTTCCATGGCAGAGCTGTCAGGAGCTCAAAGCTCTGCTTTGCAGAAAGAACTCTGCTTTGCAGCTGGGAAGCAGAAAGCCCTGCAAGGGCTGGAGAGTGTGCAGGAAAGGACAAGGGAGCTGGGGAAGGATGTGGAATACAAGCCCGGTGAAGAGGTGCTGAGGGAGCTTTAGCCAGAAAAACTGCAGACTCATGAGGGGCATTCAGGCAGACTTGCAGAAATTTCTAAATTTCATTGAATTGTGAAAAATGAGTGTTGCTTTCTTAGAAAAAATGTAAGTTCAACTAAAAAAAAAATACAATTAGGAGACAGAAATAAAGCAAAAAGTTCTTGGCCGAGGGTGCCTGCCAAACCTCCAGAGAGCACACCTTGCCCCTTCAGATCCCGTGTTTTTAGGGATCAGTATGTTACATATTCAATAGACCCTAATGCAGTATTCAAGCATTCCTTTGAGTTCAGATGTTCTCTTGGGTTTGGCCTCCTCAACCAGTCCCATTTCACCAAATTCACATTTTATTACTTCTTGTAGATAGAATTCTTTTGGTTGCCCTATGTCCCATTCTTCTGATACCAGGAGATCAATAAATTCCTTCTTGTAACTTTGGTTCACCCCTATCTTCATCTGGTTAATTCAGGAATGTGGGAGGATCCCCTCTACCTTCTGCTCTGGCCTTTGCTTTTAACACTATGTTACAACCCCAAAAATGCACATATACATCACACCCCTATTTCTAAACCCTGTTAAAAAGAAACTAGAGAGAGAAAAAACCCCAACTTCTCCCATTATACATCTAGCTAGCATTCACTTTGATATTTGCCAAAAGCCAGCTTTATAATATGCCTTAATAACAGAATGAACTGAGTTCCCTTTCCTCCCTACCTTTGCCACCTGGCTTAATGTGGTGTTTGTCCTCAGCACATCTGTTGCTGTGTCAGTCACAGATCACAGTAACCCCTTGCTTGGGCAGTGACAGTCATGTATATACCAGATACAAAAAGCAAGTGGGTTTGAATCAGAATCAGAATCAGAATCAGAATCAGAATCAGAATCAGAATCAGAATCAGAATCAGAATCAGAATCAGAATCAGAATCATTAGGTTTGAAGAGACCTCCAGGATCATTAAGTCCAACCCAATCCTAACCTCAACTAAGCCATAGCACCAAGTGCCACATCTGGTCTTTTCTTAAACACATCCAGAGATGGTGAAGGCACCACCTCCCCAGGTAGATCATTCAAATACTTTATTATCCTTTCTGTAAAAAACTTTTTCCTGATGTCCAGCCTATATTTCCCTTGGCACAGCTTGAGACTGTGTCCTCTCGTTCTCTCAGTTGCTGCCTGAAGAAAGAAACCAACCCCCAGCTGACTACAGCCACCTTTCAGGAAGCTGTAGAGAGTGATAAGGTCACCTCTGAGTCTCCTTTTCTCCAGGCTAAACAACCCCAACTCCCTCAGTCATTCCTCACAGGGTTTGTGTTCCAAGCCCCTCACCAGCCTTGTTGCCTCCTCTGGACGCGCTCAAGCATCTCAACATCCTCCCTAAACTGAGGGCCCAGAACTGGGCACAGCACTCAAGGTGTGGTCTCACCAGTGCCCAGTACAGGGGAAGAATGACCTCCCTGCTCCTGCTGGCCACACCATTCCTGATCCAGGCCAGGATGCCGTTGGCCTTCTTGGCCACCTGGGCACACTGTTGGCTCATGTTCAGCTGCTGTTCACCAGTACTCTCAGGCCCCTTTCTGCCTGGGCACTGTCCAGCCACATCGTCCCCAGCCTATAGCATTGCAGGGGGTTGTTGTGGCCAAAATGCAGGACTTCCCTTTCTAAGTGTCCCTCAGGGTCCTGAAGCGATCCCATAATCACACCCAAGGTGCTGCTAAAACTTGGAAACCAGCGCAATGGAAAACTCTCGTAGTGCTAATGGGGGGAGCAGTGCACCTTATGGTCTGTTCACACGGGATTGATTCAGCACTTTTCTGATGCCTTTCGAGAAGGAAACAGCAGCAATTCATACAGAGCAGCTCCCACGGGTCCCTCCCGCCTCTTTTCACCTGGCTGTTCACAGCTGCCCTTGTCTAGTGACTTTTATAGCCAGCACTGAATTTTCCATGCTTCTCCGCCGATTGGAGCAGCTTCCCACCCCCGTTAACCATCTGCTGTTTTTCACACCCGTGGCATTTCCAGCGGGGTTGTTGCACTTAATGGGCAGATTAAAGGTGATTCGGAGCTTATTGTGGAAACCAAACCCTCAGCTTGACAGTTTTTAGATGGTTTCTGTCCCTTTAGCTCACAGATGACTCAGAGTCATAAAACCTAAAGAGTTCTTGTTAGGACTCAGTCTGCACGTTTGGAAGACGTGCAGTCATTTTCAGAAATTATTTGGCTCAGTGAAGTGTGAATGTGCCTCCAGAGCACTTGCAAAGCAGAAAGAAGATTTTGGCACTGTCCACCTCATTGTGTATATTTTTCCCTTGAAAGACTTTGCTTTAAATCTTGTGGTTTTTTACCCAAGTCTTGCAAATCTCAGTGGCAAGACAGATCTGTATTGTTCTGCACAGATCCTGCATTTTCCAGTGAGTCTGGAGTTGTGACAATTTACCAGCTTTATGTTTTTAATAGAGACATGCGAAAATGTAATGTGACAGTGAAAAAAATCCCAACCATTGAAATGCTCAGGATGCTCACTGCTATTAAGATGTTTCATTGATGAATTCTAAGATGCAACAAACTGCATTAAACCAGCTGAGCTGCATTTGGTTTAGGCAGTGATAAACACTGGGCCTGCCCTAGTTAAGGGTGGACACAATGCTTTCCTCTGGAAGGTGGCCAGGGAGGCAGTCTGTGCATGTCATAACTGTGCACTTTCTCATCCCTCCCCACTGCAGAATTAAAAGTTCTGATGTAGGGTTTGTTGTCGTGCTTTAAGCCATCTCTCACCATCTGCAGGCTCAAAAAGGGGAGTCTCCTTAGAGAAGTGTATTAGTGTAATTAGGAGGGTCATTATTCACCTCAGCAGGGCCCAGAGCCTTACACTGGTAGACTGCCAGCATTGCTGTAGGTGAAACTGAGCTGTGGGGCTCAGGCAGGGCTTGGCCACTCCTGCTCTGACAGATGCTGTGCTCTCTCAGTGGCACTGCCATCAGATGTCTGAAGTCTGACCATGGACAGGTGACTCACAGTGTCTGGGTTTACCTGTTCTCATCTGCTCAGGCTGAGTTTGGAGCAATTGCCAAGGCAGTGACAGATAAACTTCCTGGTGGCTACTGCTCTTGTTGTGTGTTGTGCTGATTTCCCAACTTGATGCAGTTGGGAAGTGGCAAGAAGTTGTGGATGAAGTCAGAATGTCTACAGGCCTTTGAGCAGGGGTGAATTGATAGAGTCACAGAACGATTTGTGTTGGAAGGGACCTAAAAGGTCAACTAGTTCCATCTCCCCTGCCATGGGCAGGGACACTTTCCACTAGACCAAGCTGCTCAAAGCCCCATCCAACCTGGCCTTGTACACTTCCAGGGATGGGGCATTCTCTGGACAGCCTGTCCTTGTGCTTTTCCATGTACACTTGAACCTGAACTTTTTCCTGTTTTTTTTTCCTGTGCTCTCCCGCTCACAAAATCTGAGGATGAAAACAGAACTGCTGAGTTTCGTGGATGTCTCTTCCTCTGTGGTTCCCTGTTTTTCCTACTGCAGCGGCCTCTGTTGCCTCAGCTTTGCAGTGAATGAGCCCTTCTCCCCAGCCTGGCCCTGAGCACCCCTGTGGCTGCAGTGCTGCACAGGATTAACATCCTGCTGCTGAGAACAGACACTCCATGTGAAATTAATTTAGATGGTTCTGCTATTCAGCAAGCTGATACCAGCCCTTTTCCCCTGTCAAACTGAAAAACAAGAGCAAAAGGAGTTATCCCCTTTCCTTGGCCCCTCTGGGATAAATCTCCTGTTACATTTGTGACCAAGCAACCAGCTAGTCCTGGTCTGAAACTTGTTTGCACCTCTAAGTGTAATACAGGAATTCCTGACTGTGTTGATCCTGGCTAAATAGGAACTGATCCCAGTGACTTCTGTTAGCAAGTACGGTCTTGGGAGAGTAAGGGAATTGTTTCAGCTGTATTTGAGGAAGAGGGCAAGAAGAAAACTACCTAGAACAATTCAATTTGTGATCCTCCAGTGCCAGGGAGGACTAACACCAATATATAGCCAGTACTCCTACAGCAATTGGCCCACTGGATTATCTTCAGCCTCCCCAGGAAAGAAATAATCCCAAAATTAGAGGAATGAACAAGTGAATACAGAGACCAGCAATGTGCAGTGTCCAGTCTCTGTGCTAGGCCAAGGTGAGAATGTGGGTGAACTAAAGCAGCCCTGAGCCATACTGGACACACTGGAGCAGGTAGAGGCAAGAAAACCTGCTGCAAGGTGCTGTTTCCTTCCAAAGTGAAAGGAGAGGAAGATGTTTCATGACTCAGTAAAGCAATACAGAGCTGCCTTTGCTCATATGCTTAAAATTAAAGCAGCATGTGAGGTGGTGGGGAGGGTGCTCCTCTCTGGTTCCAGAGCTGATACAGCTCTCTCCTCCAGCAGAAGATGGGGGAGAGTGCTGTGTAAAGGTTAAGGACTGCAGGGATTAAAATGCTGCAGCCCTGAGTCCTCTGCAGCACGGCCTCTGCCTCTTGGAGCACCAGGTGGATTTCTGATAAGCAGTCTACTACTTGATTCTACAACCCCCCTGAAATGTTTTAAACAGCAAAACCACTCTCAATATGTAGAACTGAAAAAATGCCAAGATTCCTAATGCAATTTAGACATAGCTATGGAGGAGGTGGCTTTGCTTGGAAGGACATTATGTACAGAAACGAGGGGAAGGGGATTGTATCAGATGATCCACAGCAGCCTGTCTGCCAGCAGAGCATCTGTTTTTAATCGCTCCATCAGATCCTGTTTGAAGCCTTTCTCAGCTGTGCTTCCCTTGAAAACCAGATTCCTCATCCAGATGTGGCAGGACTACTTGCCATTACAGTGTGGTTAGCACAAGAGCAGCAAAACTCAGAACATTACTGTGTGCTCAACACTTTCACCAAGCTGTTAGAAGTCCTTGCTCCAGGGAAGATGTAGGGACCAGAGCCTCTTCTCCTTCATTCCTCCCATCTACCATAGTTTATTCCTCTCCTATTTTTGAGGGGGGTAGCAAGGAAGGTTCTTAAATTCCTAACCTTGTGCTGCGGAAGCCTCTAATACTGATGCTTCCGAGTGGAACTGGTTTTGGGAGCAGGATCTGGCTTTGTATCCAGGTAGCCAGTAATGGCAGGAGAACCCTGAGCCAGGTCCTGCAGAAATGCTCAGGATAGACTGTTCCTGGACTAGAACCAGTTCTGCACTGTGTCAGTCACTGTGGTCCTGACACTCTCAGCCTGGTACCTGCAGCTCCTTTGCTGCCTGCACAGCAGTGCAATGCTTTTACAGTGATTTTCAGATCCATCCACTAAGGAAGCTGTGGGCAAATGTGATGGGCTTAATCTCAGTCCATTGGGAAGGTCTTGTAACTCACTGAGAACTGACATGAATGGCAAACAGAGGAAAGGCTCAGCATGGTTATTTGCTCTTGTTGCATTGTTATTTTTCCGAAAGCAAAAGCAATTTTTAAGTAGTCGATAAGAAAAATTATTTAATTGTTAATGTTTTAATGAAGCACTGGAGTGATGTACTCAACACCTCTGCTGGGACCAACTGTGTGGCCTATCACAGTGCAGTAGGGATGATTTTTTTTCCCAAAAATCCCCCATATACCTGATACCTTCAGGAAAGGTGATTCTGGGTATGACTGTGGAATGCTTTAGGTGAGAGGGTTTTCATGATTGCCACAAATCTGAGCTGCTGTCCAAGCTGCAGTCCTGGCCTGGCACACAGATACTGAACAGTCAGTGGCCTTCTGCTTGAAGAAAGGGCTGGAGACCAAGTTTCAAATGTGGCTGTAGAGCTACTTTATCAACAGGAGCATTCACAATTGAGTCTTGTTTGTAGGTTTGATTTCTAGCACGACACCATAAAGCAATGCTGCACAGGAACAGACAGAAATATTGGTATGTCAGTGTTCTGCCCTGGGGGTGCTTGTCCCACAGAACAGGCCCAGTGTCTTCCATCAGTTTATTGTGCTTGTTTCAGTGAAAGAGATGTCTGCAAACCCTGATTTTCATTGTCACCAGAACATTTGTGCAGCAAGGAGCTCGTAACTCCTGTGGTTTAAAGGTTTAATAGAAGAATTTGCTGTTGTCACAGTTTGGACACACTCAGGCATTGCTAATGGTTTGGCTGGAAAAGTCATTTTTACACCATCTGAACAGGTTTACTTATTTGCAAGCAAGATGTTACCCTGTCTGCCCAGAAAGGACATTTCAAAGGTGGCTTTGCATATTGAAGACTAACACTAATGGACATCTCCACAAGAACAGGGAAGGTGAAAAATGGCCCCTTGACTGAATTAATAGTGGTGGTAAGGGAAAGGCCTGGCTGGGATTCATTATCTCTGCTGGTTCTCTGGCTCATTTATCCATTGGCATCCTCTTTGTGGGATGCAAAGTGTGCAGTTTGGGGCAGGTGAATCCTCAGCACTGGAACCTGTTCTCTTCAGTAGCAGCCAGCAGCAATAATGAATGAAGCATAATGCAACTGCCCTAAGAGGAGTGTACATCCTGTGTGGATTTAGGAGTTCTAAAAGTTTTTGGGTCACCTCCTCAGCAAGCTGCAAGGCCCCAGAGGTGAACTAGTAATGGGAGATCCCAAAGAAGAGTCAATGACCCAGCCTGGCAAGTGCTCACCTAAGCATAGAAGAGTGGAATAAGAAACTGCAGATCCTGAAGTCACTTGAACCTGAGATAAAGCCTCACCAATCCAGCCCATCCAACCCTTGGAGTCTGTCAGCAAGGGGAAAACTGAGAGAAAACTGCTGGGCATGACTGAAACTCTCCCTGACAGTGCTCTGCATTGCAGGCCAGGAGCAATCATCTCTTTTGGTCCCATTGGACTTCAGAGGGTTCTTCCAAAGATGGTGAACAGTTCATTTCAGTAAGGTGAGCCTCTCTGATTTGTTATGAAAACACATGCAGCAGCTTGCACATACTGTCAGTAGGAAATTGGAACCTGGTAAGAGGCTGCTGAGCAGAGACCAGCTAATGGTCAATATTATGGTCTGAATGATAACACTGAACAAAAATTTTTCTAAGGCCAGAGACATAAAGGAGAGAGCACTAAGCAGAAGAGCTGCTCTTTATGAGACCAGACAAGAGCATCTGAAAAATGCAAACATATTTTATGGTAATGGTGAGATAACTTCTTTTGGCAGACCCCAGAGAAGTAGTTGCCTTGGAGGGAAATGCTCCATGTCCTGTTGTGGTGCCTTTGTTTGCACTTGAGCATCTCTTTGAACTGGACTCTGTTACAGCCGTACACCAAAACATTTTTGAGTTGGCTGATCCAAGAATTTAGACAATAATAATAATAAAAAAAAATATGAAACCCCCAGAACTCACAACCATGAAGAAGAAAATGCAGAAATGGTCTGCAGCCTGGCTGGTGCAGTAGCAGCCATCAATGGGACCTGCTGATGTGTCAGCTCAGGACAGCAGAGCCCAGGGGTGTGGGATGGGTGCTTTGCCCATCAGAGCATACTGAGACCCAAATAAAATGGTGGAGCAGGTGGAGTTTTTGCAGATGGAGTGGTCATAAATAAAGATGCCCTTTTAGACATTTTCAGAACACTGGTGCAGTTAGGCAAATTCTCTCCTTCTGCATCACATTTAAATGTCTCACTCTGTGCATTGTGATCATCACTGCTACCATTAGCCAGCAAAACTGGTTACACAGTCATTACAGAAGCCACAGCACAGAAATAATTCACAATCAGCAAAGAACTTTCAAAGTGAGTTACCAAAAATAGATGTTGGGGCTGCCCCCCTGCAAAACCCATTGCTCCCTCCTGTCCCATCTTCCACTGGCCCGTTTTCAAGGGGCTCAAAATGCAACACTTTTTCAGCACCTGGTTTGGAAAGGCCTGACACTGTTTGCCGATGGATGTAAGTTATTTTATTGATTTAGAGTGGTAGCAAGTTGTAAAACTAGGAATAGTCCTTACACCTGTGGAAAACACACTGCAGCCAGCAGCAAGGTTTTCTGATGCAGGGCTGCTTCCTTAGGCTGGCCTTGCAATGCTCCTCAGCCTGAGGGAATTCACCACAACCCTGGAGCAACCAGCAAGGATGACAGGGGCAGTGAGCAGTTCCTGTGTCCCCCCACCCACAGCTCACTGCAGTTTTAAACCATCCCTGTTGAATCAAACATGCTGTCTCCAGAAACTTCTTGAGGGGCTCTCAGCTGGGGTTTTTGGGGTGAGGAAGAACAAAGCTGTTTAGGAGCCCCCTGAATGCTCCAGGTGTTCTTTGAGGCATCACAGCACCCGTGACTGGAGCGTGTGCCTGCACCTAGGCACTGCTGGGGAGGTCAGTGCCATGCCCGTGGCTGCTCTGCACAGTTGGCAGCTCGTGCTGCTCCCAGCCCTCCATCCCCAGCTGCCAGCACCCCATGCAGTCTAAACAGCACAGAGCTTGCTGTGCCTGAAAAATCCCAAGAGCAGGGCAGCTGCAGCCACTCCAGGACAGCGGTGAAGGGACGTGCACATGAATCCAGAGAGAATTATTCTTCTCTCCTGGCACTACAGCAAGCCCTAACGAGAAGCAGCCGTCACAAGCTTTTGAAGAATGAACTCACCAGGAGACTCCTCTGCTCTGATCGGCCTCCAACCCTCTCATCTGCTCAGGAGAAATAATAAACTGGGACATACGAGTTGTTTTCATATGCACAGTGGAGTAACCTCACATGGGGAGGACTGGCAGGGAGGATGGGGGCAGTGTTGGAGCTGCTCTCCCAAGGATCAGGCAATGCAACAAGGAGCACAGCCCACAGAAGCCTCTCAGTCCCTTTGGCAAGATGCAAGAGGGGCTCAGGGGAATGAGGTGCTCTGTTTCTCAAGGCCAAAAGAGCTGTGGTTTTTTAACCTGGGCTCAGCTCTGGTTCATGCAGGACGATTGCCCAAGGGCAGATACACATTGTGGCCAGGCACATCACAGGTCCTGGGCATCTTGTGACTGCCCAGAAAAAGAGACAGAAAGAACAGGGTTGTCCTCAACCAAAGAATAAACTTTGAGGATATTATTTGATGGCCCAGACTGTGTTACTAATGGGAATTTCCTTTTTTATTTTTTTTAATTTTAAATATTTCAATTCTTTAAACCTTATTATTTTTCCTTCAGCACTTGCTTTCCTGCTGGCAGACCATTTTTAGAAAGGTCACATCCATTTAACTTCCATCCATCCTACTCTTACTGCTTTCCAAGCCACATAATGAGTAATTAACTTTTTATTCTGGAAAACAAGTTTATAAATAAAATTATAGGGGTGGCCCTGAGCCCAGCTGCACACAAATGCAACTACATGCAATTGCCTCTTTTTTCCAAGACTAAGAGCAGCCATGCAGCTGTCTCCCTTTTTCCCCCACAAAGTTTTAGCAACTAAAGCTTGATTCATATTTTGTAAAAGCTCCTCAGCTGGGAAAAGACAGTGAACCAACAGGCACAAGGTTTTCCAAAGAAAATTTCAATCCTCCCCAAGAGACAATCCATGTCAGCTAAGCTGAAGTGTCCTCCCCAGGCAGAAAAAGGGCTCTTCCTGTGGAGCAAGTCAGCCCTTTGCTAGCACAGACAAAGTGGAGGGGTGGGTGACAGTCCCTTGTGATTTCCAAAAGGTCACAGGCAATTTGTGGCTCTGGTGAGTTTGAGGTGTTGCAGAGCTTTTGCATTCTGGTATATAAAACCCCCATGGTAGACAAAAAGGGGTTTGTGTTTGGGTTGGTTTTTTTGTGTTTTTTTTTTTTTTAATGGAGATTTTTAAATATATATTTATCGTTTAATCCTGAATTGAGTTCTCCTTGCACACTCTGCTTACCCTATGATCTCCTGTCTCACTTCTGTTTTCCACAGGAAGATGGTCAGATAAAGATAAACAGAGATGGAAACCTTGTCCATTGCTAGCTGAAGCACTGACCACTCTTTGAATTTTCATATAAAGTGCTTCTTGTGACCACTTGCCAGACATCTGAAGACAAACAGCTGCTAAAAGAAACCAACATAAAACATAGATGTTTTGAATTGTTTGTTTGACTAAAATATTTTTGAGCCTCTTGGTTGCTCTTGTTTTTTTCCCCTTGCTTGAATTGTGTCAAAAGTCTTCCAGGAAAAAGAGAACAATCAAGATCTAATTTCCTAAATATAATAAAATTAAAAAAAAAAAAACCAAAAAAAACCCCAAGTCTGCCAAAGTTGCAGGTATTTGTATCTGCTTCTAAAGAAACAAACATCCAAAACCATCCCCCAAACACAGCAACTGTCCTCCCTCCTTCCTCTCACATGATGGGCTAGAACTTCAACTCTCTTTTCTGGTTTAATGCCACTTTTCCAAGAGAAAATAAGTTTCCAAGTTGGAGACAGAATGAAGTGGGCTAATTTATACCAGCAATTTGTGCTGAGACTTCCAAAAGCTTGCCCACCAACATACAGAACTGTAGAACCATAGGGCTTAAACCCCTACCTGGCAAATCTCTGAAGGGAAAAAATAAAGGATAAACAAAGACGCATTTAGAAAATTCATAAACCCGCTGACTGCAGCCTGGAACACCTGCTGCAGAGCAAATGCCATCATCTCACAAACTCAACAGAATGGCCACCTGAGTCAGCCAA
The DNA here is from genome assembly GCA_024734555.1 of Trochalopteron elliotii. NCBI lineage: Eukaryota > Metazoa > Chordata > Aves > Passeriformes > Leiothrichidae > Trochalopteron > Trochalopteron elliotii. Next base: position 616,125 of record JANPWX010000558.1, read on the forward strand.
AAAGTGACAAAAAAAAAACAAACCAAAAAACAAAAACAAAAACAAAAACAAAAACCCAAAACCCAAAACAAACCAAACAAACAAACAAACAAACAAACAAAAAAACAACCAAAAAACTTATTTGGACTTTTGGAGGTTTTTAACAAGGTCTTTTCTGAGGTAATCTGCAGACACAGTGTATGGCTTGTAGGTATTTATTTTTCTTTCTATCCATTCTGCCTTGCAGTATTTAGCTTAAAGATTATTAAAAGAGATATTAGAACCTTCCTTGCTAGTGCCAGACCATAGGACTTGTTGGTTCCTGTGCTGTATGTTTAAGAACCAGAGTTCTGCCTGCTGTGGTAAAAGGGGAGAAGTTCTGTTTTGGAAACCAGAAAAAGGGGGAGAAATGGACACAAATATCTGATCAGGTTTCCAGGGCAGCAACTGAGATTAGTGAGCCTAAAGATGAGGTTGATTCGGGTAGAGGCTGGCAATGAGCGTGGCTGGAGGGACACTTCCCTGAAAGCACCACAGGCAGTTTCTCTTCCACACCACAACACAGGGTCTCCCATGCTTCCACAGCTGGACTAACCCCTTCCTGCCTGGGAACAGCAAACAGCAGCTCCATTCTAAACCCCATTCTTTATTGTTTTTGACCCACTTTAACTGATGGTCCTAAATGTTGGGGTCAGCAGCACCTGCCCCAGCAGGCTCCAGCACAGAAGCGATGCCCGACAACACCAGCAGAGCCAGGTGCCCATCCCGAGAAATGGAGGCACAGCCTGGGATGCCAGTGCCCAGGAGAGGGGTTAGTGCCATCCCTGCCTCCCTGGGACACAGCTTCTGCATCCCAAAACATGCTGTGACTCGGGAGCTGCAGCACAACCTCAGGGATTTTTTCCCCTTTCTGGGATAGATGCCCAAGTCACACAAGCCTGGGGGTGCACGCTGGGGCAGCGAGCACTGCAAGCAGCTGGAAGCTCCCACCCAGAGCCTCTCCTGTGGCTGGGACAAGGGTCCCATCTTGGCATGGAGCCTCACCTCACTGCTTCCTCAAGGCCTTTTCAGGATCTTTTCCTGCAGGACAAAATGTCAACAACCTGGCGCAGAGCTGATGTTTAGTCTGACCCCGCTGTGGTGTCTCCAGCGTGCTGCCGCCTCGCAGGGATCACTGCCTCTCAGGCATTTTGCACTGCAGAGCTCTCAGAGAGTGACTGAGCAGTGGGGTTACTGCAGCTCCTCAGCACCAGTGCTGCTCCCCTGCAAAGCTGAGGCAGCTCCTGGGGCCCCAAGTGCTGGTCCAGCCAGGAACACTGGGGTACTGGCACCCAAGATGGGACAAAGCAGTCAGGAGGCTCAGCCAGCACCATGAACTCCATCAGATGCACCACGTCTGCCATCCACAGCTGCCAAACTCCACAAAAAGCTCTGACTTGCCTTCAAAGAGTCCTTTCCTGTTGCAAAACACAGGTGTTGGCCAAGGAACAAGTTATTCATTCCATCCCTTGTGCTCTGTCACTCAGCCATGAGTGACAAACCCTCCTGACATCACAGGGACCTTTTGGTAGGATCACACGCTGGGCTATTCCAGATTCCCAAATGAGCAAGCACCTCTGGGGACCACACACTGATTTTTCAGATTGGTTACTGACATGGACTATGAACAGCTCAGAACCCTCCTAAGCTGGTGACCAGGTTCACCTACACATTGCTCCTCCAGGATGGATGGGAACATCCCCACCCTGACACTCAGCAGCCCTAGGCTTCCCAGGATGGGATGGGGATGAGCACAACCAGTTCATGCCATGGGTGGCACTGGGCACTCATAGGACTGGACTCAGGACTGGGAAGCAGCACTAAAGAGCTGTGCATGGAGCAGGTGCTGCAGGAGCCACAGACCTCATTGCAGGGCACCACTCCAGTGCCAGGTGCTCAGCTGGTGCTGGGATCCTGATCCATCAGTGGGCTGGGCCAGGGAAACAGCAGCACATACAGGATTTTGTTGGTGTGTGACATTTTGCTTGCAAGTCACCCCCAGCTTCCCCAAGAGCTGGGGGGTTTGAAGGCATCATACAACACCTCTGCTTAGAGACCCTCACCCAACTCAGCCAGGCTGCCTGAGTATGGATCAATATGCCTGTGTCAAACGCTGCAGGTCACCACACTCACAGGGATGGATGGAGGTGGGGCAGAGTCCTCTGTTATGGGCTCCATGCTGGCCATGGCCTCCAGCTACCTACTGGTGCTCAGGTCAGAGCACAAAAGCAGGGGCAGGAGTGGCTCTGTGGGGTGCAGGAGTGCAGGAAAGCAGAGGGACAAATTCCTTTTCTCAGGTGCAGAGAGGAAGCTTCAGTTGCCATGCTGTCTACTGGCACGAGGGGAGAAGAGGAGGAAGATGGGGACCAAAGCATCTTGCAGAAAGCGGGTATCCACAGGGCTCACTCACTCACACACCCAGGAAAAACCTGCTTTAGGCACTTGGCTGAAAGTCCAAGTGCATGGGCAGGAGGATGTAGGAGGTTTTTCTCTCCTTTTATTATCATTACCAGCACCTGGGACACTATGAAAGCTTTCATGCTGCACCTGGACCTCCAAGCTCATCCCATTTTAGCTGCTGTGTCCTCTCACAAAGCTGCTGTTTTGAGTCAGAAAAGGTTATTGAGAGAGCAGCTGTTTCCAGCCACAAGCCCTGCTGCACCTCCACCCAGGGTCAAAAGCAGCCAGCCCAGATGATGGAACAAGTCAGGAGAGGATGATCCAGCTGCACAGGATGCTGACAGCCCCCAGGTGTCCTGGCTTTACCATAACCTTTCCCTTGTGGCTCTAACTCCCCAGGAAACCTGACCTCTCCTCCACAATGGCCATGGAACCTGTCACCCACGCTGCTGTTGTGAAGCTAAGCATGTGCAATGTCTTCAACAGAAAGGGTCTTCTTCTGGTACTGCTGATGTGCTGGTGGTCCCTACTTGAGGACAAGCCAGCTTTTGCTGAGATCCAGCCCTAGGAGAGCTCTAAGCCTGGCCCTGGGTTCGAAGTTTTCCCTTTCTGTTTTCTCAGGCCATGTGTGACGACACACAGGTAACTCATCCCAAGCCATGCCCAAGCCCACAGGGAGCTACAGGTGTCACTCCTCATGCAGAGCCATGTCTGGAACAGCCCAGGAGCACGAGCCCATCTCTTCCAGCAGCTCCCTGCTCAGAGAAGCAATAATGTGTCAGTGGGAAACACAAGCATAAGCCCCAATAACCCCGTGTTAGCTCAGAAAGCTAAACCCCACCCAGGAGGGGATGTATTTCTCTGCTTCACTTTGCCATAGTGTAGGTCTTGTCCTCAGGGACAGGTGAAGAAATACACACTGCTGGGCTGTGGTAACCTTCCCTATAAGATTTTCCAGGGACTGAGAGAGACAGGAGCCACCCTGGCCCATGCCATGCCTCACTAACCCAATATATCCCCCCTGTGAAAGCTGTGGCCAGACCTGTCAGAGAGGCCAAGAAGAGGGGTACAGCCCCTCAACTCCTGGCTCTTGAGCCAGCTCCAAGGCTGCTCCGAACTGCCAGCTGGGATCATGCTTGGCTGTTTTTGCAGCAGAGGCAGCAGTGGAGATGGGGAGGAGGTGGGGGCCCTGCCAGAGGTGAGGCACTTGCATGGCACTGGACATGCTGCCATGCAGGGCGCAGTAAGGCTCCTGCCCTGCATAGCAACAAGGCTGCCTGTGACAGGCTCTTTTGCTGTCTGAAGCCTAAATTTGGCCCTGTGGCCAGCACCAGCTTCACTGCTGAGAAGCCAAGGTAAGGGGAAGTGAAAGCCACAGGGGCTGTGACACCTGTTCTGCCTCACTGTTTCACTTGTGTCACTCTCGGGAGACCTTGGGTTGCTATATTTGAGCACTGATTACGTCCCAGCTCTGCTCTTATCCTTGTTTGTGAAGTTTGACTGAGTTCACACACTCTTGTGTACACAATGTGCCACCCTCCGGCTGCCAAGGAGCACTCACAGCTGGCTGGGGCTCCCCTCCTCCACCACAGGCATACGGGCTCCTGGGGAGGATGGAAATGCTGCTCCCAGCCTTCTGCACCACCATCATCCCCAGTGCATGTGGGAAACCAGAGGGAAACCAGAGGGGAGCTGCTGAGAGCCCAGGCTGGGTGTGGGCCTGTGATTTGACCCCACCATGGCAAGAGGTGCCCAGAGATGGTGGCCACGGGTCCTTGCCCTGCAGAGCAGAGCACCCTCTGGAAAAGCCAGGACAGCTGCCACAGACATGGGGGTCTGCCTTTAAAGAGGGAGAGGATGGGGACGTTTTTATTCCTGAGGGTGATGATAATGATTCTTCCAGTCGAGGAGAGCTGCCAGCCTGGATCACACTGTTCCACAGCATGACCTCTCTTCCCTTCAATCCCATCCCATGGCAGCTTTTCCTCTCCATCTTTTTTTCTACTGTTGAAGGGACCTTTCATTCTCCTGGGAGTCAAAGACCACTCAAACCAACTCAGGCTTTCAAGCCAACCCCCAAAACTCTTCACCCTTCTTCTCCCCAGCCAAAGAGGCCTCACTGGAAGGAGGCAGCTGAGTCCTCTGTGACTGGGGGCACCAGCACAGAGGGGCACATACCCCAGTCAGAGCTTTCACAGGCAGACCAAGAAAAGCCATCTGTGTATTCCAGCTCCTTCCTTCCACTGGCATTTCCCTGGTCAGGTTGATCCAGTCATGACCTCCTTCTCCTTAGTTAGACACTGATATTTTCTTTCACACATTGGTATCACACTCTTCCATGCAAACATGTGCAGAGGAACCCATACAGCATGGCCTAGCCCCTTCTTTTCTACCAAATGTTAAAGGGATTAGAAGTTACAAGCTAAAATACTACCCAAACTGTGCTGCAAGATTCATAATGTGGTCTTAGGCCCCAGAGCAAACAGTCTGAAACAAGGCAGGGAGCTCAGACTGCAACACAGAAGAAGGGGGAATCTACTGTTCAAAACCAACATCCAGGTGACTCAACATCTGCTGCCTTTTGAGGGTTCTCAGCTGGCTGGAAACAAGTCCCTCATGGGTTTTGATCAGCATCACTGAGTGTAAGGTGGGAGCTGAGGTGGGAAAGCTCTTCTCACATTTGTTCTATTATAGTCCTAGACCTGAGATATCTCCTCTGTGCAGCTGTCTGCTAAAGAGGATTTGCCTGGAGACTGCTTGTCTGTGCTTTTTCAGGAAGAGGCAAAGAAACCCTTGTGAGCTCATGCTGCAAGAAAAACTGTTTCATGGGAAGTGTAGAGGTGAGCCTGAATGGACACAGAATAGCAAGATCCAAAAAAAGGAACTTTCCTTTGTATCTATTTCCATTTTCACCTCTTTCCTTCTCTTTTCAGCTCTCTGTCAAATAAAACTCAGTTTAAAATAGCTTTTCCTCTTGTGCTGAAAGGCAAATTAACTGGTCCTTATGAGACCCTCAGTGTGAAAGGATTACATAAAATGGAATTAACAATTTGTGGCTATGGAACTGCTACACATGTGCCATAGCTGTGAGCATCATGGAACATCCTGAGCTGGTAGGAAGCCACAAGGACCATTGAGTAGCTGGCTGCACAGTATTTGTACAGGTGACAGGTCCAAGAAAAGCCCTGAGAAGACTGGACATGAGGCTCCATATGGAGCTGAAGAAAGAGGCTGACTTCTGACAGATTGGTGGGAATAGCTCCTGGAAAACAGGCTCTCCCTCTAGAGCCTTCCATTCACACCGGGATCACATGGAACATCCCCCCCTCCATCTCCTCGCTGCTTAACCACCCCCGCAGCATCTTTGCCTCATTTTTTGGAGATTTCTCCATCAAACGAGGGAGCTCCTGAAGGAGTTAACAAGCTCTCTTAATCAAAGGTTGTGTGCAACACTCAAACATCTTACACACAGCTCCCAGACCCGCCCGTGTGCCCCCGGCAGCCCTCGGGGGCCCTGCCGGTGTCCCGGGCTGTCCCCGCCGGGAGCCGGGCGGCTCCGGGCGCTGTCCGCGGTGCTGAGCGCTCCGCGCTGCTCCGCGGGGCTCCAGGGCCACCACAGGGACGAGTCTGCTGCTGGGTGACAGGCGAAAAAACCCAACCCGCCAACAACAAGGGAAAACAAAATTAAAAATCTAAATTGGAATTGAACATTGGAAAATGAGTTTGATGCATGTCTTTCTCCACTCCCTACGAGTTCAGGGGTATCATCATCCAGTCTCATTGAGCTCACTATGGTGGCTTTTAGCTGAAGCTATCATCTCTCTTGCATACACAGCTCTTTGTCTATCTAACATAGTCCTCCTAAAGGACTTTTCCCATTGGAAAATGTATTTTTTTCTCCACAAAGTTTTTTTTTTTCTATCTGTCTTCCTCAGAATTTCCTCCTGTTGAGATATTATGTTTTTAGAGAGACATCACAATATACCAAATCACTGGCAGGAATACTCTGTTTCATATCCTAAAGGTTCTCATTTGGATACTCCAAAACCAGCTTCCAGACCCCTGAATGACTCCTGGCTGAACCAGTCTCAGGTGTGTGGCCGCCAGCACAGACTCAGAACTGACTGGTTTTCTAATTCTGGCTCCTAAATGGTTTGGAATAATTTTCATTTGGAAATGAGGGAGTCCTTGGAGTTCGTGGGGCTGACAGTAACTTCATCCAACCGAAGGTAACTGGAGAAAAATGGTTAAGAGCATGGACTGGACGTGCTCTAAAGATGTGAATTGTTCTGTGATAAAGCTCTGGCCTCTGAGTCACACTTTTCCCCTGAACCTCTGCTCCTGCCATGGCAGCAGCACTTCCTGCCACATTCAGACACGGAGAAAACAAAAGCTAAGACAAGTGGGTCACTCAGCTTCACGTGAGATGCAAAGACTCCTTATCCCTGCAGGAGACGCCTCCACCCTGACCCCTGCAGACCTTTGGCTGAAAGAATCGCTAACACCCAGCCTGACACGGAGCAGAGCAGCCTGCAAGAGCAGACCCACGTCGTTATCACAGAGCCACAAGAAAGAGTGACCTGTCTCCTGTGGGCTTGAAAGAAAATTCCTGGTATTTTTGTCATATTTCTAGCCGTTTGGGATATGAGGAAATGCTGTAAAGGTTAACCAGAGGCTGAGTTCAGGTCCCAGATAACCCGAAGCCAAAGCGCCAAGGAGCAGAAAAGGCCCAGACAGGTTTTGCAGCCAGGCACTGACACCAGGGGCTGCCTCACCTCACAGGAACCCCTGGCACAGGACACAACACTGTGAAATGCCAAAGCAGCTTATTTTAGGTGGCTGTAAGTCAGGAACCTTCAGCCAAAATAAACCCCTAGGCTCGCTTCAATGCATCTTTTTAAAGAAAAGAATTTATATAAATACTCTTTTGTGAAAGAAAAATACTGTTGTGGGTCTATGCAATATTTTAAGAGATTTTTTTAAAAATTATCTTCACTTTGGAGCATAGGAAGTAAAACATTAGCCTGAATAACAGTCATACCTACATTTTGCTGTTTTTATCACCTGTGACAGGAATCACCATGTGATATCTGGGAGCCAGGCTACAACCAACACCTACCTGAAGAAAAATGAAAATGGCAACTATTTAATGGAAGGAAGATTTTAGCTCTTTAAAGATACAATAAGTGCCGAACAAAAAATAAAATAAGTAATAAAGGCCCTCTATACATTAAACCCCACTCTTTAAATATTTGTTTACAACATTTAGAGAGCAGTTACACCTTGTTTACTCAGTGCTTGTGTTCTCTGCTCTCTCAATACTGTGAGAATAAAGATTTGGTTAAAGTCTAGGTAAACTGCCAGCACTCTGGCATGTCTGGATTCCCAAGAATCCATTGCTACGGAAATAAAAAGGAAATTAAACCACTGGAAAAATTAAAAAAGTATGTTAGGTTTCTATGGAGTCTGATTGAATTTGAGTACAAGGTTTAACTTGCCACTTAGTTCACATCACTTGGAGGTAAGGTTTAATTGACACTTACTTCACATCATTATGCAGTGACTGTGGCAGGGCACTGAAGGCCCCTGTGCTGCTGCTCAGTGCTCAGCAGCACCCCAGGCCCTCTCTAAAATGCCCCATGAACAGAAATCCTCTCCTCAAGAGGCACTGTGGGCACCACTGCCTTTCAGACAGCTCTGGCCACATGAACATTAAACACCTTTCTGCAGCTTCTCAGTCCTCTGATACAATTTTTAAAACTAGTGTCATTTCAGTGGATGTAAAATTCAGCCACTCAGGCTGTTAGACTGTTTCAAGCAGTGCCACGAGCCAGTGCTATTACACTGCAGCCTATTTGTGATGTATTACAATGCAATATGTATAGAAACGAACCTCCTCCTCTGAGATAGTCCCTCTCACAAATTAAACAAGGCTTGCAATCTATCAGGCACACCTGTAACAGCCTGAAGAACAGTCATCACTTAAAAAAAATCAAAAAACAAACCAAAACAAAACAGGTTTAAATTGTTTTTTCTGCAGTTTTTTTCTTATTCAAGTCTAGACCACTATAGTGCATTGTAACAGCAGCTTTCCATGAGGTCTGGGATCTGGACCTTTTGGCTGTAGTGGACACAAACTCTCTGGTGATGATCTAGTATTACAATACTGCAAATCAGTCAAATGATCCCTGAGGTGATCTAGAGACCCTTTCACTAATCATCTATTCTTTATTAGCAGCAAGTAAAACCAGCAATCAGGCAGCAAACACCAGCAAACACTTCAAAGTAAAAGCTGCTGGTTTGGACTTAAAAGTCATAACTTCACAAGCAAGACACTTATAGTCAAGTATCACATTGCTAGTAAATGAACTCTTTTTCATGAAAGAAACTTCCTTTTTGAAAAAAACCTAAGCGTTCTCACCTGGTACTTCAATTAAAACAAAAACTCAAGTCCTGGTCAACTGAAACTCCTATCTGTAGTTGCAATTATACCCATGCAGAAATCTTTTATTTCTAACTAGTCAACAAAAATCTTGCTGAGCATTCTGAAGGCCACAGTTCACACCAAAAGTGCTGAGGAGAGCCACGTGTAGCCCATGATAACAGAAGAGCACAGTTTATGTTGCAATTGAGTATTGCAAAAAGTTACAAATTATACTTGTAGAGCATCCTAAGCATGGGCATGACACAGCCCCAGTGCAAGTTCTGCTGGCATGCTGCTGCACTTTGAAGTCAGACCTGCTTGTAGGAAGATGGAACACCTCCCTGTCGGTTTCCTGGTTCATCTGTGTGGGTTCTTTTAAAACCAGAATCCTTCTATTTGTTTTCTGAAACATCCCAATACCATCCAGCCTCCCTTTCCCTTCCCACTCCATTAACAGGCAGGGCTTCCAAAATACCCACTCCTGGCCTTGCCAGCAGGTCCCTCTGTCACCAGATGTAAAATGTGCTTTTTCCTCTCTTCAGGGCCCATGGGCTGGGAAACAGAATCCTCCTTCTACCAGAGAAGTGCTGCAAGGAGGGAGGCTAACCACCAGTTTGAGGCATGCACGTCTTTAGCTGGAATATTACTCCACATTCAAATTTTCCTCTGCTCCAAAGCAGATGCTGGGGGTATTTTTTCCTGCAAGCAGAATTTCTCTGGAGTAACTCCATGAATTTGATGCCGGAGGCTGAGCTCCATCTGCACATGTTGCTCCCACTGATCAAGCAGGGCTGGAGAAGCACAGCCCAGTACAGCTGGGCAGCAGGACAGCTGTAACACAGGAGCCCCTGTCACTCAGGTCTGCCAGGCTGTTAGCAAATCCCTCACAGCACTGGAAAGACTCCCACTGGTGTCACAGGGAATCTGGACTGTGCCTATGGCAGGCTCTCAGCCCCAAAATAACTCACTTTGTCCCAGCCTTAAGAAAAGCTGCCCAGGAGGACAAAGTGGAAGGGAACTCATGGGGGTTGAGAGGTTTACATCAGTCCTGGCAATCAGTCAGGGCTGTGCAACATTTGGGGAGCCCCACACCAGCAGCAAGGCAGGCAGATGACTGTGATGACTTACAGATGTGATGGAAAGAGCAGAAACATGGAGCTCTTCACTTCAGTTGTGCCAAACCAAAGACCCTCTGACTACTCATCTATTCCTTATTACCAGTAAGTAAAACCAGTAATTAGATAGTAAGTCCCAAGGACACTTATAACTGCAGAGTTTTGGATGTGGGGGTGCAGAGGGAAGGACTGAGGAGTTGCTGTTAAGCACTGACAGAATATAAGGTTTCTTTGCTGTCTCTACTCTGTATTTGCAGAACAAATAAAAACTCCCAAAATAACCTGTGTCCAGTACCTCTGTGGACTTTGTGCTGACACTGGTTTTAAACCACCTGCAGGTTTCAAAGTGCCCACAACCACATCATGTACCCTTCAGTGTGCAAGAACAATGCAAAACTGTGAGAACCACGCACCACTGAAGACAGCACGGTAGTAAACAATGAAGATGAGGTACTTTGTCCATCCACTTTGTACTTGGGAGTATTAGCAAAACATTTTGTCTGAATTCTATGGGCAAATTCTCACAAAGTACTACATCTGGAAACCAGGAGCACAGATGTTGTTGATAGCAGATAGCAGAGGCTGCCTCAGAAAGCAGCAGATGGAATTTGAAATCACTGTGGATAACTGACTCGGCACAAGCACTTGGCACCCCATAATGCCATGGTAAAAATGGCAAGCAGAGGTTGTGGACACAGACATTAAGAGGCTGAGAAGCAATCTGAGCACCATTTTTTGGGCTAACATCTGGTGCTGGGTCACAAGAAACAGGAACAATGAAGCCACAGAAGAAAATGTTTCCAACTCCTGACCCCAATGTACACAACATAAAGCTTCAAGTGCCCATTTCCTGCAGCTCATCCAAGAACTGAAGAGATGAGTGGATAGCAGGAGACTGTCTGGGACTTCTCAGCCTGGTTGATCAGGACGCAGCAATCCACAGGCTGAAGATGAAGTTCAAAGCTCAACGTGAAAATGCAGTTGAAATTCTCAGCAATGACCACAATCAAATATTAGAACAGGTTCTCCCAGTACACAATGAATTGTCACTATCTTTAGGGCAAGCTCAGGGCACTAACTTTCAGGGGGGAACATTCAGATACAGCTTTCAGAGTAAGTTTTTCAGATAAGCAATAGAGAGGGGGCAGGGAAGGGAATTGCTGCAGGTGGAGAGACAGTTCTGAAGCAAAAAGGGCACTCACAAAGGCACCAGTCTGTGGGTGTAAGTCACATTCCACATATCTGGCACACTCAGGTTTGCCTTGCTGCATGGGGGCAGTGACTAAATTAGAATTCTCACACTTCAACCCTTCTCTTTCAAGAGGGAACATTTTTCCCTTTGCTTGAGGTGCAATCAAGCCTTGGGAATCTCCTGAAGTATGCAGGAGCTTCTACAGTGGTTTCTCAGGGACAACAGATTCCTGACACAGACTAGACCAGCCAGTCTCGGCCAGACTTATCCCAGAGTTTGCACTACTCCATTCTCCAAGCAGTGGGGTGACATGGATTGTCCCCTAATCTGCTTACCTGTGACAAAAACAGCCCAGAATTTTGCAGCACAGCCCAGGCAACTCGTTCCTGCTGGTTAATTAAACCATTTAACCAAGGGTCAATGGGATAACACTAACAAAGGTACAGGACTCCTTAATGTACACACAAACTACCAGCTTAGGCTCTAGCAGCTACTTTGCACAGTTTTTGTCAAGACTCACTTTTTCCAGCACAATGACTCAACCCTTTCCTAGGAGGAAAATCACTAAGGTTTGGCCAGCTAAATACTCCTTTGGCTGGACAGTCTTACCTATAGGATATGGAACTCATTGAGATGAAGCAGAACAGATCTCAGCACTGCTACTGCAGCAGAACATGACTGCTATGTTTGATATCCATATTCAAGTGGTGTGTGCTGGATAAATAAAAATGCTATTTTACTGCTGAAAATGGCAACTGCAGGTACTTAAAGTATTGATGAACTAAATACATTAATATGTAATAGGCAATATTAAATAAGCAGGAATTAACAGATTTTTTTTCTCTCTCTCATAGGACAAATTATTCTGTCCCTGTAAGGGACTCTTTGAATACTCTTTCAAAAATAATTATTATTCCATCACAGAAGGAAGGAGAAAATAAATACACCTGACAAAATAATGACAATAATATGGAATACCATGTGTCTAATGCCTCACAGTCCATGACAACACTGAGCTCACCCTGCACAGCATGGAGAAGCCAGAGTTCTAGCAGATACACCAGAACAAGATATTTATTTTCATTAACAATACAACTGCAATAGAGCAAAACCATCATTCTTTAGTTCCTCCGAATGTTTACCATTATCTAAGCTCTATATGGAACATACAGAGTACTTTGGCACCACTTGCCTAAGCACAGCTATTTTGTTGTTTCACTATCTGACCCTGTGAAGCTGAGCTTGGTATTCTAGAAACATAAGGGTGGTACCCAAAATAACTCAGAAGCTTTCGTGGTGTGACAAACAGGAGTTAAGGTAGGAGAGTTTCAGGTGACAAGCAGATGGTTTGTGTTGCCCAGCTGCATTATCAGTTCTCTATTTAAGTTCATAGGGAAGCAATTATATCTGGAAAAGGGACTACACAAGGTTCATGATTACTTCCATGGGATCACACCGCCTCTAAATTCCACAGAAGTTTCCACTGCAGGTGTTACAAGGTCCTGGAGACTGGAATTTCTCCAGCAATACTTAACTGAGGCTAGAGTTTGGAACTCTGGAGGGAATTAGAAGGAAACAATTTTTTAAGAGCATTTATTCTTTATTCTAGAGCAGAAGCAGCAACTGGACTGCCACACAACCCTAGTTTGTACTTAGTTTTGACATGCTCAACTCCCACTGACCATTGGTAAATAGTAGCATCAGCATCTAGGACAGTGTGAAAGCAAAGGCTTTCAACTGTAAACAACGTGAAGAACATTGCTGACTTTGTTTCTTGCCCCCTTGGGTGGTGAGTTGAAGTTTGCAGTAGCACATAAAATGGACTGTGTCACTGAACAGACTGGCAGGCTCTAGTGCAGACCAGACCCTACCTAACAGGTCTAGGTCTGTGTTTCACCATGTCTTAAAGTTGAGACCAGATGATGGTCAGACAGGAAAAAAAATGGTTCTCTAGAAGCTGTCTCTAAAATGACAGTGAAAGATTAACCATGTCTCACTTAACTGACTAATCTCCAATAAGTTGAGGCAGATATAAAAAATGTACCTTGAATAACATCTAAAACAAGCATTACTGTGTACCCCACACTCCTACTCACTCCACAAGTGCACCTGCACACCCACTGGACAATAAGCTCCACAGCTACTTTGTCAGCATTATTTAGATGCAAAAATAGCTTGAGGCAAGGGCTGTTTAGCATAAGTTTATTTGCACAAGAATTTCAGCATCGTTAAGGTCCAATCCCAAATTTCCAAGGATGACAAGTGAATACCACAGTGCAGAACAGTAGGCAAAGTTACTGTGACCAATCTCACATTTGGGCTCATCACAAATTCAAATATTTCTAGTTCCCTGTTTTGCCAGCTAAAAGAAGAGGGAGGGGGGACAAGGAAAAAAAAAAAAAACAAACAAAAAACAACTCACTTCTTCCAAAGAGATGAGGGACAGGTTTTCCAAGAGATGACTTCTTTTAATAGCAAAAAATAATAAGATAAACATAGGAAAAAAGGTCTTTTTCAATGGGAAGTGCAGTTTTATTCAGAGACAAGCCCAATCCAGACATTTAAGTGAGAAAAACCAGAGTGCTCCAACCATTCCCCCCAAAGTCTCTACTATAGACCAGTGTCCCACTCTATATCTAGCTTCACTGAAAATAAAGAACACTTATGAAATACGCTTAACTGTATTCAAGAAACAACTAAGTAAGACTTTGATGTGAGGGCTAGAAGTTTTATTATTCATTTGGCTCTCCCAATGCCCAAATTAGACCAAGCTGCTGGTGGCTGTGGTCAACTTACTTCTTATTCCTGTGCCTAACAATTACAGAATCCTGACAGCTGAGTGAGAGGACTAGGAAACAAATACCATCAGTAGTACACTGACAGGTTAGAATTAAGGCAATTTGTCCAGGTTCTCTTCTAAGAGGCCTTTTCCCAACTACTCATCTAGCAACAAGCAGAGATCACTACCAACATCAGTGGTTATTCTAGGAATCAGGAAGCCACAAAGCCTAGGCACATACCAAATGCTTAACCCCAACTCAAGTCCAAAATATGGATCTTGAAGTTTCAATAAAAGGCTTTAGGTATTTGGACTAGATTCCAATACTACCTACTGCTTTCTAAAGGAGGTGATTAACGTGAAAGCACTAGGATCTTTTGAAAAATGGTTACTCAGAAGCAAGCAGTAGTCTTAAACCTCCAGCTTAGTGATTGGCTGACTGAGCTGAGGACAAACACAGCAATAATTAAATTGTTAGCAGAGTAAGCACAAACTGCACTTTAGCTCACAACTTGTCACAGTGACCATGGATCAGCACAGGGATTTTACCAAAGTGACTAAAACAGTCTTCTACCAGGTCTCCTTGGTAGCATCTCTGTCAAATGAAGTCTATCTTACAGTGAGGAAGTCATAACAATAAACTGCAAGTCAAGGGGAACTTGGCAGTAAATATTGTCAGTAGGTGCTTAACCTCAAGAGTGGCTTTGTCCAGCAGTGGTTAGAAGCTACATGAAGAAAACAGCTATTTTATGTCACAGCACAGTTAGTAGAAGCTTGATCCTGAGGAATGATGCACTGAGTGTTCCTGCAGCTTTGTGTTAATGCCACTGCCCAGAGGGAATATATCAGGTAAGAGTCTGAAGTACAGTAGTGTCTCTCTAACCTCCACACAAGAGGTTAGAACAGGTTTGCAGAGGCATTATTAGTGCTGAGGGGTGACTGAATCAAGCAGGCATCCTAGACTTGACCTAGGGTCACCACTTTTCCCTAGTGCTCATTCTCAAATTACCCCTTGCTACAGGGGTCACCATAAGCCTGAACTCAAACCAGCCAACCCACAGCAATTTAAGCCACTGCCACCTGCACCATCAAGCTGCCAGGACAAGCCAGAACAGAAAAGGGCAGGCTGCTTGCAGCACTGGGATGAAAAGCTACCAAGTACCCCAGGGTTTACCTGCCAAGCCAGGATTATTTCAAAGGCAATGGGACAAGCAGTGCCCCAGCAATCCCTGGTACTCCAGGGTCAATGCAGCAGGTAGTGTGCAGCTTCAGAACACAATTTAAACCATTCAAGAGTTTAGTATCTAAGAGCCAGGTTAAAGCACCAGTATTTCCCATGTTCCAGAGCATCTTAACCAGACAGGGAACACAAGAATCCTGCAAAGCTCAAACCCAGGCACTCAGCTGTTCAGAGAGCAGCAATTCAATGTGCAGCTTCCTCAGAGGCCTCAGCATCAAGTTATATCAGCAAAAGCACAACACTTATGGCAGGAAACTTACTTTCCCCATAGCTCTATCTCACTAGGAATCCAATTCAGTCTTTTTTGTCTTCTCTAGCATTTCCTTCTCCAGGAGATGCACCTGGCCTGATGTTCAGCAGCCAAGGCATTAAAGACTAGTAAAACAAGCTTGCTAGGACTCGTCCCAAGCATCTCACCACTTCACAAAAACA
This sequence comes from Trochalopteron elliotii, assembly GCA_024734555.1. Taxonomy (NCBI): domain Eukaryota; kingdom Metazoa; phylum Chordata; class Aves; order Passeriformes; family Leiothrichidae; genus Trochalopteron; species Trochalopteron elliotii. The sequence goes on from JANPWX010000558.1 coordinate 631,725, forward strand.
GTTCCTAAAGATCAGCCATGACATCACAGAAAGCAGATACCTGAGTCTAAGCCCCTCTAGGCAACAGTTCACTTCTGCAATGGCTATAGCATAGGCTGGCTTCAAGCACATCTATGCAAGAGATGACAGCAATTACAAACCCTTAAGTCTTCTTTCTAGTGACACTCTATACTAGGCCAAGCATTGCTTTGCATGCAGGAGTTACTCTTGCCTAGGATTGCATTCCAGCAGTGAGCTTGCACTAAGTTTAACACATACAACAACATTGGCATCATGTTAGTTTTTAAAAAGTCAAAGTCTTGGATGACAGATGTCTTGTTTGTAAACCACACCAAGTCCAAGCCACAGTCAATGAAAAAGGCTGGGTTTGGTTTCAACTTTGGCTCCTTTGGCTGACTAATCAGGAAGCCTTTAATGAAAAAACCCCACAATATAAGCCACCAAGTTATTTGTGTTTTTGCTACCAACATTACTATCAAAACTGTTCAGGAAATTAAGCTAAAGCCTGCTTGGCTACATACAGTCCACTTTGTAAATTGCATTTCTCCCTGCCTTCCTAAGCTAAACAAAGTCTAAAGAGAGAAGCAGCCTCACTGCTCTGTTGAGAAAGTCTTCATGAAGCAGTTATGAAAAGTAGAAAGGACTTGGTCTTATGGGGAGCAGGCAATTTTTACTGTCATTTAAGCACAGCACTGCTGCTGTTTTCCACCTTGAATAGCAACCAAATATTGGTGCTCCACCAGCTTTCTGATTCATTTTCTAAGCCTTAATCATTTGTTGGATCAGGCACTTCGGTCTTACAAGCTTGCAGAAACAGTAATAAATAGTTATAAAAGTAATGAAAAAGATTCAGTGAACAAGCATTCTTGAACATTGCACCAGCACACAATAAATAGCTCTAAGATTTGCCTTTCTAGTCTACATCTCTGGTTAAACAAAAGGAACTCAAGATCATTGCTATATGTATTTTACTATTACAATTCAGTGAAAATCATCTGGTTAATAACATCATTATATAAATAACTGAGGAATTTTCTACCTTCCTTATAAAGCCCAGGAGTCTCAAAGCAGCAAGCTCAGCCCCCTGTACCTCCAAGGGAGTGCACTCTCTTCCAGAGACTATTCTGAACTCAGGCCCAGACTTTCAACTCATACAGCTTCTGTGAGAGAAGGAGAGCTCTGCTTAGGGCTTGTACACCTCTCCAAGTGAGGGTTAAAAGCAGTAAAAAGGAAGAATTTTACCCTAACCACTCAAAATGCTCTCATGCAGTGATCAGGTGATAGTGATAACCCAGTAAGCTCAACCCATCAGTGGTGGCAGAAAGGCATACCTTCAGGACCTGCCTGAAGTTGTACAGTAAGAAAATAATTCTAGGAGGCACTTTCAGAATTCGTACTGTGGCAGGAGTGCACATAATCCTGCAATTTACAGTGGCTTGGAATTTTGTTTAGGGTTTTTGTTGGTTTTGCTGTGGACCTGTGAGGAAGAAAATCCAGTCAAACCCCAAAGTAAGAGCTGTGCTACTTCCCAACTGTGCCAAAATAGTTTTGAAAGACAGTCAGAAAGACTTTAGCTTGATGCTGGACTCAAGAATATTTTTCCAAGTGAAGTGTTCAAACTGTGGCTCCAATTCTATTTAAAGCTTCAATTCCTCATTTCAAGGGCTTTTCACATTACCAAGTTTTAGTTTGTGTTTTGGTGTGCTTTTAGAAATGCCACCTTCCAAGTTTTTGTCGTCAAGAAAAATTTAACCAGCTTATGCTTTATGAATAGACTTACTAAACTATGTTCAACTTCCAAGAAATTAATCTTGATCTCAAGGCAGGACTACATATCCATAGGCATTACAGGAAACAACACTTATGTCCTCTACAAGACAGACAGTATCCATACCAGCTCTACACAGACACAAAGTAAAAGAGACCCAAGCATAACATGAGCCCAGTCTTGGCAAGAGAAATTTGGCCAGAACTCGGACTGAGGAAGAGTAATGAGGTTAGGGAACAGAAAGCTAAGTTTTGCTGCTGCTCCAGGAGCAGCTTCTGCTTAAGGCATTTTACAGTCAATTAACCAACCCAGTTTACTGAATACTCCACTTAGATCACATGTTAACAGCCACTTCCAGAGCTAGTACAAAGTTTCTTAACTGGTCCTCTCAACATTTGGCTGCTGGTTCTCTTCTCCCAACGAAGAGGTAATAAGGCTTTTTGGCATTTGTAGAGATACACAGAAAGGTTCATAGCAGGTCACCTGGCTGCATAATCCCGCTGCACACCAGGGAATAAACAGTCTGATACAGTCACGTTTCCATTAGAGAACATCCAACTGACAGTTATTACTTGTCTGTATTCACACTCAGCCTCGTGGCTTCCAGTAGCCTCCACCCCGGGGCACCCGAGGGAAGCGATCAATTGCAAGGCAACCAGGTGGGGTAGGACTGGCTGTACAGCACAGGGGCACTTGCAAGGTAGTAGTTGCTGAAGTTTGCATCACTGACATAAGGTGCTGGCTGGTAGTAACAGGTTACATTAGTGGCATTAGGGATGACGTTCTGTTCTGCCAGCACCTTGAGCGCCAGCAGAGAAATCAGATTGAGAGTCTGCCTTCGCTCGTGTCCCATGAGGCAGACGGTGCTCTCGTTCACCACCCTGCGCAGGATCATGAGGTAGTCGTACTTGCTCCTCTCTTCTTTGGAGAAGTGGTTCTGGAGGTAGGTCTCCAGCTTGCGCTGCTGATCCAGGATGTCTGGGAAGTCTATGAAGAACCGGGAGCACATGTAGCGCTCCAAAGTTTTGATCTCGTCCTTATCCATGGGCCTGAAGTCTCGTACTAAGAGGTTACTGTACTTCAGGAGCCCACCACCTCGGATCTCTTCAGGGTTTTTGGTAGCTATCAGCTTGTTCTGGAGGTGATCAAAAGCTGCTTCAAAGTCTCCGTACATGCTCTCCCCGATCACGGTTGGATGGAAGTGCTCCGACATGGGCGTTTCTGAGTAGTCATAGTAAAAGAGCAGGGAGTCCAGAATGATCTGGAACGAGTCCACACTGAACTCAAACTGCCGTCGTATGCAGTCCACAAACTTCAGCTCCACGTTTTTGCCGTGCTTGTTGGAAAGCGAGATCAAGCTCCAACGGTCAGTCTCCGTGTACACTTTGACCAGCTTCTGGATGTAGGCTTCCTTCAGCGTTACGGGACTGATCTTCAGCCTGCTGACTCCTTCCGGCAGGAAATTCAAGAGCGAGCGCAAGACCACGTCTCGAACCAACTGAAACTCTGCCTCACTTAGAAGAGAAACCTGGAAAATGAGATCCAGGTCTTTGCATCCCAGCCCATTATCCTTGACCAGGACATGACCAGCCGCAGAACCGTTCAGCCGGACATCGTGGACCACGATGCCCGCCTCGCTCAGCCGGCCCCGAACCGTCTGGACAATGTCCTTCAGGGTTATCTTCAGTGTCGGGAAGTTCCCGCGCCCGTGGATGGGAACCACCTCCGTAAGGACCTCGTGCAGACGGCTGACCTGCTCCCAGTTCAGTACACTGCAGGACATGGAGTCTGCTCTGCCACTGCCTTTGCCTGCCATCTCAGGGCTTCTCTTCTCCAAAGAAACTGTACAGAGGTAGAATATAAAAAGAAAGACAAGTCAGAGCTTCTGTTGGCGCTTCCTAGATCTATTCCTAGCCTCTGTTCTTCTGTCCATTCACAGGGACACAAACTAGAAAGAAATAACTCTATGTATTAATGATTATCAGCAATCCTTTCACCTGAAATGAGACACAGCTTTTCTATTGGTGCAGGCAAAAAAAAAAGGATTAACTGTCATTGTTTTTTTTTTTGGTGAGTTAGAGTTACTTCAGGAAAGTAGTTTGTGTCAAATGGAAATTACCAAAGATGGCACAAGGTTTGCCTAAGGCTAAAATCATCAGCAGCACCAGAGGAAGTGAGATGAGCTGCAAAGCACTTCTGAAAGTTAGGCTTTGAAGTTGTTTCATGATGCATATAAAGCTCAAACTGCTGCCTCCAACTAACACAACCACAGAAGACCCCCAGGTGTCAGTTTCAGGGTTAGACATCCAGTCCACTGACAGTTCTTAAAGTATGCCAGAGATACAAGATTTCTTCATTTTCACAGAACTTTCCTTTCTGAATGATCCAGCATCTATCACTCACAGGATAAAGGCCAAGTACATCTTGCTTCTGCAAAAAGCTGCAGCTCTTCAACATCCTGGGCAGAATTTCAGCTGCAAAGTCAGGTAACAGCATTCAATGGGCACTACAGTGTAAGCAACTCTTCACCCTTCTTCAGAGACACTGCCTAACCAAACTACCTTTCTGGAAATATTCATACTTTCCCAAGTTCTGCTCATTTGTGAAGGGCAAACAAGCTTGTAAGATCTGGGATAAATTCAGATGATGTGTATCAAGTTCATGTTACTCTTTAACACCCAGAATCTCACTAAGCAGACTTGGTCACAGTCTTGCCTGAACATTTTAAACACAAGAGAATGATCTGATTAGCTGTGACAAGACTTCTTGAGTTACTTGTCTTCTGTAGCATGTAGATATTTACAGATGTTCTACAGTCATGCAATTCAAACTGATGTTAATACCCTTTTCTTTTTTTATATGTTCCAGGTTTCTGTGTAGCCAGGTGCTTCCTGACAGCTACAGACTAATTGAGGCCTCACCTTCTTCTGCCCCAAGTACTCCTGAAGACTGCAGCTGCCAAGGTCAGACTAGTCAAACTTAAGCAAATTAACTCTTGCCTACCAAGAATGAAAAAAACAAACCTTGTAGTTTCCCTAGCATGCAAGAGCACAGTGCATAGAACATTTTTAAGAAATTTTCAAAGAACAGCTATTGTCATCTCAAGCCTCCCCTTTTCCAGCTTTTCATTTTTGAGCAATTTATTTGACCTGCCACCTTTTCAGAAGAAGAGAGCCAAATCCTAGAGCAAGTACACAGTGAGGTTAAAATGTGTCTGGGGAAGTATCTTCTGTCCTTGAGCATGAGCTGCTGCATTACAAACGGTGCTGCCATGGATCACATCAGCACCAGGAGGCACAAAACAAACCTGTGATTTGCAAGATGATCAATCTAGGACCAATCAAGAGGTTCTTCAAGCTCAATCCTTAACGCTCCAACACAGCATAAACTCAAAAGCATCAAGCCTGCCAGCAGTTGCTCCCAGACACTTCAAGCACACTAAAGTATATTGTAAACTCACTGTATTTCCATTAAATCCTTCAGATCACTAAAGAACACAGGAGTCTTCCCGTAACTTCTAACTGAAGCTGCAAGTGGTTTCAACTGCTATCCGTGAAACTATTCCCTCTCCTTCTTCCCATTTGCAGCCAAGACAACACACACAGCTCACTCACCCAGTGACCAGAAAGGACTTGGACCAGTGCTTTCAACCCCACCACACACACTTGGTTCTGCTTGGTGACTCTCACCTAGGAGAACAATGCACATTGCTGCCCTTGGGAGGAGGAAGACGAAGTATTTAATTTCCAGTTCAGTGGAGAGCTTAATTCTCAGGTTGTCAACCTCCAAAGTCTCCCACCCTCAAATCACTTGTGTTTGCCTACTCGGCAAGGTTTATGTTAATGACAACAGATTCCTAGCGACTCCAGTGTATTTGGGATACTAACAGCTCACATGCCTCTGGTTTCACTGCCAGCCATTGCCTTCACAAGATCTGACACCTGAAGATGCTCACTCTTTGGGAAGAAAACCACCACGGAGGCAGGAGACACTACCAAGTGTAAAGAGCATTACGTACAACACTCAAATCAGAGGCAAAAAAGAGCGAAGACTACACACCTCCACCTTGGTCACGACGAGGTGCGTTACCCTGCAGCGGCAACTCTCTCCTATAAGACATATCATTTGACACAACACCCAAAAAGCTCCACGGGCCTGTCCCCGCGGAGCTCAGCGGCGCTGAGGGCGGGAGGTCCGGCTCCCTTCGCGGGACGCTCATCCCCTCAGCGAGCGGGGAACCCGCGTTCCGCCGCCTCCAACACCCACAGACCTGACAGGAGCGCTGCTCCCAGGAGAACCCGCCCGCCCCGCCGGCTCAGCCCCGGAGAGGGAAAAGGAGCCCCAGAGAGGGGAGAGGAACCCCGGCCACACCGCTCACCTCTGCCCCGCCGCTCACCCCGAGCAACCGCGCCAGCTCCGCTACTGCCCGCGACCGGCCTTTATGGCCCTCCATCGCCGCCCCGCCCCGGCCCGGCCCGCCCCGT
>JANPWX010000558.1:651744-684987 GCA_024734555.1 Trochalopteron elliotii
CCCCCCTCAGCCCGCTGTGTCCTCTCGCCCCCGCCGCAGGGTGAACCCCGGCTTCCAGCGGCAGCTGAAGCTCTACGAGGCGATGGGCTGCGCCGTGGACACCAGCAGTGTCCTCTACAAGCGGTACCGGCTGGAGATGCTCAGCGAGAGGTTCTCCGGTGAGTGGGAGCGTGGCGGGTGCGCGGAGAGAAGCGCGGGGCAGTCTCCCAAGGAGGGGAACGGGCTGTCCCGGAATGAACGGGGAAGGCTCTGGCAAAAGGGGCTGACTTCGAGTGTTGCCCTCAAAGCAGCCGGGCCTGGGCTTGGCCAGGGCAAGCATTCCCGTTATAGCAGCCCTAGAGAATCCCAGCTCATCAGTGGGGGAAAGATGTGCCTTTCAGAGATGCGTGGGAAATAAGATCTGTAAGGAGCTGCGCTCTTTAGCAAAGTGCAAAAAATGGTAAAGGTCAATTTGATAGGTTTCATGATTTTTACATCCCTGGCAAAGCAAACAGCATCCTCAAAAAATATGTCAATGTGATGAAAAAGATAACATGCAAAACTTGAGATGAAGTTGAAATTCAGGTAATTAAGTAAACTTTGATACTTTAATTTGCAAAAGACACATATGCATCGGTATAATTTTATAAGAAAATAATAATCTGTAGCTTTTCTTGCAAGATCTCAGTGTTACATACTTAGCGTAACAGTGCTGTTGCCCTTTATGTGTCATTGTCCTTAGCAGTTCCCTTTTGCAGGCTGACTTTCTGTATTTGGGGCACTGAAACATTGGCACAACTGCTCAGAAACTTCCTCTGCCTTTATTTTCTGTTGAAGTAGGAACATAAAGCAAAATATCATTATTTTACCATGGTTGAGACCATAGTCTGGATCCCAGTTCCTTGCATTAAGCAAATCCCAGTCTTAAGCATGGCGGGATGAGGCTCTTTTGTTTTTAGTTTAATCTATTGGAATTGGTGAGAGAACAAATGAAAGGAAAGAAGGTGGCTCCTGCAGGCTGTGACTGGGGCAGAGGCGCAGTCCTGTCTCATTCCCAGGAATGCAGCATGGCTGAGCTGATCCGATTCACAACATGGTCCTGACCCCTCTGCAGAACCTCAAGACTTGCCCCGAGAAGTCTTTGCAGTTGATCCTACCACTCTATGTCAAACTGTGAACGCAGAGGTTCTCTACAGATGCAGGAAATGCAGGTACTTTATATATATAGAAAATACGTGATTTTACGTATTTATAAAATACTTCATATTTCTCCTTAAAACGTCATTGTGAAATCCACTCAAGATAATAATGTCCAGTGTAAATCAATGGGCGTGTCGTTGTCAGGTCAGGGATGAATTATTGCCTAAGTTTCCACACTGTGTTTGCAAAAAAAATATAAAAGTACAAAATACAAAACTTTTTCTTCCCTGGAATGGTGCTTGTGAACCTTCTAGACTAATCAGAAAATGTAGAATTTGTACTCCTCTTTATTTAGAGTCACGAGACCCATATCCCTATTTTCTATTGTCTGTAGGTTTGCCCAGTTAAAAAGTTTTACTTCTTTTTTTCCCATGTCCTGGGGGCAGACGTGCTCTGTTCCGTAGTTCCAGCATTTTGTCCCACACGGAAGGAATGGGCCCGACAGCCTTTGCCCACAAAAGGATAACGGACTCTGCACGGCTCTCTGGGAATGGCCAGGAAAAGTGCACCTCCTACTTCATCGAGCCCGTGCAGTGGATGGAGCCAGCATTGCTTGGAGTAATGGAAGGACAGGTGAAGCTTTAGTCTTTGAATTTTTGGGGTTTTTTTTTGCAAAGGCAGAACTGTGTTTCTTCCCTGAAAAGGAGATCCCCCATGCAAGGTGCTCCCAGCCTTTCTGGTGTGAATTTTGCAGCTTATGGGCAGATTCTTAAATGTAAAATATTCTTTCACGAGGAAAAGAGCTGGTGCTCTGCTTGAGCTGACAGCACCAGCCAGGATGTTGGATGGGGTTTATCTGCTGTTTGTTTCTGTTATGAGAAAGATTTGTGGGACTTGAGAAGCCTGTTGTGGTCTGAGGCTGACCAAGTCTTTTTGGCCCTGGTAAAACTGTCTTGGAATCCCACCAGGTCCCAGCAGCTGCATTTTCACACCCTCCCTTCTGCCAGCACAGCTGTGTGCTACACCCCAGGGCTAAAAAGCCCTTCCAGTTTAGCTTTTTAGCCTGTTTTTAACTAGATCCGCATGAACACGTCTTAGACTGAGTCCTGGGCTTTTCTTGCAGCTTCTGTGTCCCAAATGCACGTGGAAGCTGGGCTCCTTCAGCTGGAGGGGGGACCAGTGCTCCTGTGGCCGCTGGGTGACACCAGCCTTCCAGATCCACAAAAGTCGAGTGGATGAAGTGAGGACACTGCCATTTGGGAACTTGCAAACTGCCAAAACCTGAAGTCATCGCTTCACTTGATGGATTTCTTAACATCTACCCAAAACTACTACACCATGGTTGTCAAGAAAGGAGCTTATGACTTCCACCCCTTTGTGCAGTGGTGGAATTACTTGAACACCTTCACCTTGCTGTATCTCTTAATATAGTCTATGAAATACCAGAACACTTTCTTCAAAGAGGTGTTACAGAGTGGTGAAATCTGCAAAATGGGCTAAATGTGATGTTTTTTAGTATATTCTTCATTTATGTGTTGCTGTTTACAGAAGGTCTCAACTCCTTATTCAAAAGGAGTTGCTGTGGCCAGCAGTGCTGTTCAGCTTCTAATCCAAAGTGCCAAGTGCCCTAAAATGGTACAAGTACAGTTGTTTTGCATGCATGGCAGCAAAAGGCAAACTTACAGTTACACTTTTATTGTATTAAAAGTAATCCTAAGAATACCTGCCCTAAGCGTATTTACTACTTTGTAACTCTTTCACATAATGTGGGAGGAGATTGTGCAAGCTGTAATAGAATGGGAGAACTGAATTAAGGAGTCTGTGCCAAATTACTGCTTACAGTTTTAAAGAAATCCTCAAAGTGATGTAGTAATTTTTTTAAAACAAGCTGTGACCTTTTGTGAGAGGCTGTTGTGTATACCACTGTGGCATAGGTTTGGTTTGCCATAAGAAAAGAGGACAGATAAAAGCTAATTTAAATCAATTTTATTTTCATTGACTTGAACAAATTTTTTTAATTTATTTTTTTTTTTACACAATTTCCAGCAACATACATTATGAAATATACAAGATAAAGTAGGTGGTGGGGTTCTGCCCATGTTGTAATTCCTCCCACAGCTGTGGAGGGAAGACTTGCAGGACACAGTGAACATCAGAATCTCAACACTGAAAACAGACACAAAACAAAAAGGACAAAAATATATATGAAACTTTGAACTGGTCACACTTCAGGGCCAGGTACAGCACAATAAATATTAGAACTGCATTATCTTAGACATCTTCTGTAAAGTTTATAACATCCTCTATTTAAAGAGATAAGAACATCTGGTTTCTAGCATGAAATGCTACATTGTACAGTGGTGAAGGGTACAAACGATGAGCCCAGCAAGGGCTTGGATGGTGACTACTCATTCACACATGCTCGTTGATAAAATAAGCAGCATACACCAAAAGTTTAGTGAGCTGTAAACTTAAGCGTTCACTACCAGAATATCAGCTGGAGGAGCAGTTTTCTTTTTGGGAGAACCAAAAATAGTCAATCCCTCTAAAGTTTCAGCTGGGCTCTCCCCTGACAGACAGTGGGTTGATACCATAATGGAAGTGGCAGCATTTGGTCCGTAGCACAAGATCCCTTTGCATCACTACTGTTCAAAGCTGGCGCCGGTGGAAATACTTCAGTGCAGAATTAATGCTCACGTAGGCACGGTGTCACCAACAGCAGGTGCTGTCTCAGGACTAACAAAGCAGGAGATGGCAGCTGGAACCCAGCTGGGCACAGGATGCCACCTGTCACAATCAAGAGGGAGAGACTGGAGAGGATGCCAGCATCTCTCTCTCTTGCACTCTGGGACAATGGGATGAGTGCTGGTCTCGGGGAGTTGGACAGAAAGGCTGCGCTCTGCTCATTCCTCATCTCAGCCTAGTTTTACCAATAAAAAAGCCCAAGAGACAGCAGTTTCAGCTGCTTGACAGAGTGCTTCCAGAGCACAGAGCAGAACACCAGAGCCACTGGTTTCGCTTGCATCGTAATCAACAAGGCAGGAATAAATATATTTTGTACTCGTCAGCCTTCCCCCATTCATCCCCCGCCCCCAGCTAAGCATCATACATTCCTCTTATTCAGGAACTGGGGACCTTCTGTGCCACCACACAACAGGCCACGTGAGCACAGGTGGAGGAAGAAGGCTAAGCACGTGCTTTCCCTTCCTTGGCATAACCTGGGCATTGCACTGGGGGCAACTGCACTGGCAGAGCACCGCCAAGGAAGGACCACGCTGTGGTCAGCACATGTGGCATCACCGTACCTTGCCAACCATGCCCTGCAGTACATGGCAGCAGTCACAAGCTTCACAAAGTAAAGCAGCTGAGTGTCAGGAAATTTTACAGGATGGATGGGAGCCAAGAAGGTAAAATTCTGCTGGAAGCTGAGCACCTATGGCTTTGATTTTAGCTGATGCTGAGTCCAACAGTCCTATCTGTATTCAATAGGAAGATAAAATTGTGTTTCTCCAGTGTACAAAATTATACCAGTTGCTTGTATATGCTCATCTTCTAGTTAGTCCCTTCTTGGAGAGGACCAGAACTACCACATTTCAATACCAAAAGACTCAGCTGAGAGACTCAGAAATGACAGAGTAGTGAAGAATTTTTGGTTGTATCAACATGTCATCAGAATATGGGCAAAAGTTCTGTTTGAGAACAGGGAGTTCTACGTCTGATAGTCACTTAGCAAAGTGCCAGGTGTAAATGCCCTTCCCGCTGCCAGCTCGCAATGTACCGCATGACTGCATGAAGACCTACACCTCCTCTGCCACTGCAGCTCAACTGGATACACCCCAAGGTGAAAGACTGGTTACCCAGGAGAGCTGGGAGAGGAAAGGTGAAATTTTTCCCACCCTAGAAGTGTACAACAGCATTTCCTCACTCAGCCAGGCCCATTCACACATCACTCACCACTTCAGACGCACAAAGCAATGCCAAATACAAACTAAGAGGAATGTTTTTTGTAAAGACACTCTCTGAGTATGAACAGGGGAAACATACGGTTATTTATCAACTCAAGTACTGTTGCATCATTCTTGTAAGGTAGGGAAGCAGAGGAGCTGAGATGAGGAACTGAGAGGACAAACTGGAGTGGTCACAGAGGTCGAGTCTAGTCTTCCAGACTGCGAAATGCATTCTGCATATCCTCAAACAGCTGAGCATAGTCCGCCTTGATTTTTGTTTCACCATCTTTGATGGGGTCCTGAAAGAACACAACAAGTAAACAGATCCATCAGGAAAAGCCCATGGTACTTAAGGCAGCCCTGGTTTGCCACTGCTGTAACCTCCTGACCTCAGGATTAACACTTGCCAACTGCAGAGCAGGCATTGTAGCTCTGTCCTTGCATCCTGTCTGCCTCACCAACAGCCACAGGATTTAAATCTCATTCTCTTCCCACATTAGTGAGCAGGCAGAATGGATACTGCAGAGAGAGGTTTTTTTTCATGAGCAGTGGTTACTGCACTGAAAAGCAACTGATTTGGAAAGCAATCAAAAATACTGAGGGTCTTGGTTAATGCGGTGTGGTTTAAGAGCTGCAGTGATTAATACCAGCTGCTATCCTGACACCAAATGCAGTGCATCCCCAGTAACTGGAAGAGTTATTCTGCCATTACTTAGAGGTTGTTTGGTTAAAATTAAAATGCATTGTGTAATCATAAAAATCTCAAAAATATCTTGGTACAGCTTCATTTTCTCAGAATACTCTTCATGATAGACAAGGACAAAAACATGCACCTATCAGCTTTGCTCTGAGGCTGCAAGGTTTTCTCTGCAAGAAGCATTAACTGTCAGGCTGTGAAATCTGTTCAATGTTTTCAACATTCTCCTCTAAGTGCTAAGATCCTCTGCATCAGTACAACTCTTGGTAAACACAGAGGCCTTAACATGTGTGGATGCACTGCTTCTTACATTGTCTTTCCAAAGTACCCAAACTGCAGGATGCAGAACATCTGAATCCTAGCACCTGTCAGACTGCTATCTGGGGAATACAATTTTCCTTTCATAACTATTAGAGGTCCAGCTCCACTTAACATATATTCACTCTCTGGATTCCCTTTTTCAGCCTTGCTGTCCCCTCTGCTCTGCTGAACTGCAGGTGTCTGCTGGTGGGCCAGGGTTTGTAGGGAGTGTTTTAATTATCCTATCCCTACATAACCAGCTCTCAAAGAAGCTCATGTCCCTAAAGGCATCTTGTTATGTTCTTGATGCTTGGAGAATATGTACCAGGAACCCACTTACTGCAGAAACAAGCCAGGATCCTGCAGGAATAGAATACACTGGCATGGCAGAACATTTAATTCTAAACATATTTAATCCAATGCTACTTGTTCTCCAAAGATCTGCAGTACTGACTTACATGAGTTTTAACAGAGTGCTATATTTCATAGAGGATATCAGTCAGTATCACAGGTTAGTACTGTCCTACCAGTAACTGCTACACCAGCATGCTCTGGATGAGTTTTAGTAAAGCTGTATCCTAAAATGAGAGCTACTGAAGTTACCCAGAGCAGGTGCTCCAATCCACTTGTTTTGTCTTAAGCCTATGCTGAAGTTACTCCTCCCTTCCTTCCTCTCCCCAGCTCTAGCAGTCTCTTTTATATTAGAGACAGGTATAAGCAGCCTGAAGTTTAAATCCAGGAAAAACTGAATGATAGAAATGTCAACTGAGCTATTTACATAGAAGTTAAGGAAAGAACTGCTCCTTTAATAATATATGATGTGTCCCCTACTTGACTTCAGGCTGCTTCTCTCTGATAATAGTCTCCTTAGAACACGTTATAATATTTTTATAGAATTTTATCACAAAACCCCCAAAGCAAACAGGAAAAGGTGCTTGTACTGTTACCATGACTGTATGTAACATAAAAGACTGCTGAAGGTGGGGTTGCCAAGGCTGTGCAGTCAGCATCACCTGACTAGATTTCTGCACTGACCATTCCTGTGCTCACAAACCAATTCTTTACTGTCTTCAAAATGATGGGAAAGAGTCTCTGTTCACAGACTTTCATCAAAGGTCTTTGGTCAACACCACTGAGTCAGTCTTTCAGAGGCCCTGGAAGCTCACAGGAAGCAGGACACTTCCTTACAAACATACCTTGAACTTCATGGAGGTAAGTCTGTAGAGGATTTCGCTCATGTTCTCTCGGATGATGGACCACGTGATCTTATTGTCACTCTGAGCTGTGGTTTCTACAGCACGCCGTGCCATGTCATAAAATGCAATCATGTTGGAAAGCATTCCCACTGTTTTATAGAAAGGACAGAACCTGGATGGAACAGGAGAGGACCTGTCAGGCATCTTGGAACAGTTAACAGCATTCTTCTCCCCTGACAGAAAAAAGTGCCAGCCTGATTTACTCCAGGGATTTTTAATGTATACTGCCAAAGAAGAGGGGCTGCCTCAAATAGGTCCCACATTTTTAAAGTCAGATTGCAGACCAAGACAATTATCCTGAAGCTGATTGAAGTTGAGGTTTCTGAAGCAGTTCCCAAACATCCAGGCAAAACAGGAGTGAACAGGAACCACTGCTCTGCAAGTCTCACGTTTCAATCTGTGCCAATGCTAACAAGTGAAGGAAAACAATGAGCAGCCAACAGAATTCCTCCTTCCTGTTTTGTCCATCAAGGGAGCAGGCTTCCTCCTAACAGCCTGGGATGACAGCTCTGCAGGTTCCTTTGCTCACAGGAAAGGGAGTTACTCTATGAGAAGAGCACTTCATATAGTTCCATTTTTAATGGGTAGGTGAGTGCCATAAAAGGTACCTCATTATTATTTATGTGCTACTTACTGGGCTTCCTATAGCATACACACATACCTGCCCTAGTAACCTGATCAAAGGCACACACTGTTACAAAATGATGGATGTCTACATTTTTAGGGATGAAGTACTTGAGACTCCTTCATCTACCTGGGCTGGGGAGTGAGATCAAGTACAAAAAGGCCCCTTGTCAGGCTGTTAAAACACAAGGATAGCATGGAAAGAAGAAAAGCAGAGTTCACTAGGGAGAAAAAAAGAGTAAGGGTTTTTTTAATGGATCAAACTTACTCAAGAATTATGCAATAGTAACTGAAAGCAGATTCTTGCAGTCAGTCCCCTGTGTATTGATAGAATAAACAGGAAGACTTTGGATGTTGTCTGTGAAAATAAAGCAGTCCTGTCCTCCTCCTCAGACATGCTACTGCAGAAACATTGGCTAACAGAACAATAGAGGAGGACTGGGAACCCTGAAGGGTTCTGCTTTCAGAAGGGGTCTGCATGTCTTGGGTAAGACAACGTGAATATTGAACGGGCTACCTAAGCACAGTTCTTCCACTTCTTTAGGGACAGTAACATTAATTTCTGCACTGGTCAGCTTCCATGTAAAATAACTGTATCAATCCAGACTGCACAGGACTAAGAGGGCAGAGTGGCCAGTCAGATCTCACCTGTCATAAGGCGTGTAACCATTCTGCTGCAAGAAGTCATCTTTTATCAGCTTGGCAACCTCCAAGGTAATTTTATCTGTTTCTGCCAAGGAAGCCTAGAAAAGTAAGGTAAACAGTTAGTTTAGTACTCAAACCCATGAAGACACAGTATGTCCTGGCCAAGAACAGCTGTCTTTCAGTACCTGTCTTCTTCCTACCCTCCTAAGATAGCATCCAGCAGAACTCTGTCTTTTGGGTATTTCTCATTCCCTGCTATAGAACAGCCAATTTAACTGCCAGATTAAGATGGACCAAAGAGTCAGTAAGTCTGCTTTAGGTCTATCTGATGGTAAAGGGAACTTCCTTCCCACTGTTTAAGACCATGGAAAAGCCACCAGACACTGAAAATGCACGTGGCTTTGCTATGAGGTACACTGAAACGTCACCTTCCTACATGAAGAGAAAATAATTTTTACCTTCCTCAATCCTTAGGAAAGACTAGATCTCAGCATGCTAGGTCAAGAAGCAAGCTATAGGATTTGGTACTAGTCTGCACCACTACCAATGTCCTTTTCCCACCTGGCATTCAAGAAAAGAAAAGGAATTGATGACACTGCCTGTCATACTCCACAGGACAGCCACAACCCTGCTGCACACTGCTGCTCTTGGCACCACAGGTTGCTCTTCTCCACCTTCATCATCCTTTTGCCAAAGGGGCCTGATTAAGTTTTAAGTAGTCCAACTTGTTTTCTAGACAGCAAGTTTGGACCTTCTTTCATGAGGAGACTTACAGAATTCAGAGCTAAAAAGAAAAACATACATTGACTGTCCTTCCACAATTCCCCCTCTCTAAAGGTTTGTTGCAGTTATTAGTCAAGCCCAGACAGAAAGGAACTGTCAAAGGTAACATCTCTGAGAAAAAAAAATCACCAGTTCCAGTACTTCTATCATGAGATCAATACCTAATCACAAGTACTGGATCATCATTATCCCTTCCACACCAAGGAGCCAATCCTACCCTGCTTTGCAAACCAGTCTTTTAGAAGATGGTCTTGTAAATAGGGAACTCAGAAAGTCCTATGACCCCATTTCCTTTTCTTCAAGGACACATCAAGAGAAGAGAGCTCTACTAGGCAAGCTCTGATGAAAGGTCTCATCTTGGTTGGACTAGAACATCAGTGAAGAGACAGAGCACTGTGAGCAAACTTTCTTCAAGTAACTGTATTTAATACATGTTACTAAACACTACTACAGCTCTGTAAATGATAATGTCTTAACACCTCATCTGAACATCAAGGAATTAAACTACTGTCAAGTATATGCCAGCAACCTGCCAATTATCATATTTACAGTGCTAAGCTGAAACACAGTTTTCACTGAGTGCTGAGAGCTTTCAATGGAAATTTTCCTGTCCAAGTTTAGCTTTCTCTTCAAAACACTGAAGTGAAAAAAGGAAATTAAAGAATGCCTGCAAAATGGAGCCATATGTCACAGGTTTCCAAAGAAAAAACAGATAATCACAAAGCACACTTCACTTTATTTCTACAGGCCAACTTGTAAATGCCAACACCTCTGTCCTGCAGCTGGCAACATGGTTTCTAATAAACTGTAACCCTTCAGATGACTTCAACAGCAAAGATGGGTTTGCATAATTTCTCTACAAAGACTGCTTCCAATGGAACAGTACTTTAAGTTGCACCAAAGGGCATTTCAGTAATACTAGAACACTGAAGCAAGTGAACTTCAAAGCAAGCAGAAGATGTCCTGCAATCCCATTTACATGAGAAAAGTAGCACCAAGCCAAGGTTTAGCAAATATGAAAAACTATTTGTCATTAGAAGTCAAACAACATGTAGGAAAGTTGGAAAAAAACACAGTTTGAGGTGAGAGAATCTGGTCTGACATCTCCCAGTGATCTTTTGTGTGCAATGCAAGTATCCATCAGGTCTGCTCTAAGACATGGTCAAAAGCCTGCATTAAACCATAAGGAAATGGAGGATGGCTCAATGACACCACATCTAGTCACTCACCTTCCCCACAAGCTGCACAATCTCTGCAAGGTCCTCTTCCTCCTGTAGGATCTCTTTGGCCTTTGTCCTGAGAGGGACAAATTCTGTGAAATGCTTGTCGTAGTACTCGTCCAGGGCTCGTGTGTATTTGCTGTAGCTGATCAGCCAGTTCACAGATGGGAAGTGCTTGCGCTGTGCCAGCTTCTTATCCAGGCCCCAGAAAACCTGCCAGAAGCCAGAAAGGTCAATCAGCTCTCCAAATCAAAAGTGAACTAAAATAATTGAAGGTTATTTAAAAAAAAAAATACAGAGAGCAAGTCAAGCAAGTTGGAGTTAATGCAGCATGGCAAAGGCTTCACAAATGGGAGCCTGTTAACTATAGCAGTGACATTCAAATAACACTTCTTAAAAAAAGATGCAACTTTTAAGCTGAGTTCAGATTTATTCAGCTTGAGACTGCTCATGAGGGAGCAGTCAGCCACAGCAACGTCAATACTGGAGTCCAAGTAAAGCAGAGACCGAATAGATGTAACTGCTTTTCCCAAAATTGCAAACACTTGCAAGACACTCCCAGTCAGCTTCTCTGAGGATTTTTTGTGGTTTCAATGCACCTGTTTAAGGAGTGGTCTGCTTTCCATCTCAGCTGGAAAAGATATATTTGCAGTGCAGCTCAATGGGCAGCACTTAGAAAGCACACAGATATCTCTGAGCAGGCAGTGTTGGAAGGAATTGCTGCCTTCACTCGCTCTTCCAAAGGGATCTCAAACACATCAGTTTGAGACCATCTCACAAAGTCACCTTTTACAGTGTTAGAACATTTTGCAAAACACCTACAACACTGTCTGTGTCCAACCTCTCTCACCTCAGCCACTGGTACAAATGTGCTGAAGTACAACCATCTGGAGTCTAACAAAGTGGACAGAAGAGCTGCAATTTTGTGGGACGTACCTGAACAATGCCCAAGGTAGCAGATGTGACAGGATCAGAGAAGTCACCACCTGGGGGAGAGACACTGAGCAGGAAGAGATAGGGAAAGGTTATCAGAGTTGTTTTCACAGTTCAAACTGAAGTACTGAACATATGACTGACTGCACAGCTGAGTGCAGAGAAACCAGCAAAGTCAACGTGATTTCAAGAAAATAACAGATTGCAATATGTTTGCAGAAAGTGCTTGATTACCCAGACATGGATAATATCAAGCATACCATAAAATAGTTACATCAATGGCTGATTGACAGTATTAAGGTGTAATTTCAGTCATGTTAGCTCCAGGTAGTAACACCAGCTTGGATTATCAAACCTGTCTCAATTGGAACAGATTCAGCAAGAGTGCTGATAGAACATCATGAACACACACAGTGCAGTGATTTTACAGGAAACAATATCCCAATTTGAAATTATTTTTGATATTCACCTATACAGTAACTACTTCATTTGTGCTTGACACTCCAATATATGCCTTCTCAGAGATAAAAAAGAATAGTCTTCCAATCTCAAAAGCAGAAAGCCCTTATATATGCATGTTTGTCAACAGCAGAGCTAAGCAGAGCAAATGATCAGCTCTGGGTGATCTTGCAGATGCCAGAGGCCCTCCTGGAAACACAGAGAATCCACTTTGCCCAGGGTATGATACACAAACCAGTATCACCTAGGAGAATGCCTGCGGACAACATGCTTTTCACAGCACATCACAGCCTGAGATATGCTGCTTCATGGAATTCTACTCTATTTAAGCATGAGAGTCATGATTCATTATGCCCCCAAGTACACACCACACTGCTGCTCTAGCTGGCCCTTCTTTCTTGCTCTGAGCATGGTTTGACACACTTTTCAGTGAGCTCTAATGACATTCTTCCCTGAGACACCTGATCCGATTGCTGTGCCTGTGATTCCACGCCTCACAGAGCTACCTGTCCACATTGATTCCTTCTGTCCCCATGAACAATTTAGCAGCAGTTCTGGCTGAACAGACACTAAGTCTCTACCTACTCATTCCCATATTTTTACATTCTGCAGCTGCACAGAGCAACAAGACCTTTTAGTCTGAAAAAAAAAAGTTACTGTGTCATACAAAAACAGCGAGGAAGAACTGCAGCCAGTGCAGAGGCAAAGCAAGGCAAGACTCACGCTCCAACAATGCTGACGCTGCCTTCCCTCTCAGGATTCCCCAGACACTTCACCCTCCCGGCTCGCTCATAGAAAGAGGCCAGACGGGCACCGAGGTAGGCTGGATAACCACTGTCTGCAAACACCAACACACACAGATTTGGTCAAAGGCTCAGAGTTTAAGGGCTGCAGTTACAAGACTGGACTGAGGAAAGGCTACTCACCAGCTGGCATTTCAGCCAGTCGCCCTGAGATTTCCCTGAGGGCCTCAGCCCATCGGGAAGTAGAGTCTGCCATCATACTGACGTGGTAGCCCATATCCCGGAAATACTCAGACAGGGTGATTCCTGTAACAAAGACAGCAGTGTGCTGCAGGATACAGTTCAGAAAGGAATTCTGTGCTCATATGTTGTCAGAAAGATGCAAATAAACCAAATTATCTGAGTTTACATTTATGGACAATGGAAGTTATTCTTTTTTCCCACTTATGTCCCCACTGTCTTTTTTTTTTTTTGCTGTTGCTATTTATTTCTTCTCACTCTCCTCCTTTTTGTTTATAAGCCACACAGACTCATCTTACATTCACGTGTATTTCTTTGAAGAGACACTGCAATGTCACTGATGTTACTCTTTCCCTCACTGAAACCATGAACAAAGATTCTTCTTACTGTAAAATGTCTCCTTCCCCTTCAAACCACCAGAATACAAGAGTGAGAAAAGGTCGTGTTTTATCTGAAATATCTGAGAACTGTTCATAAAAAGGAACTTTAAAAAAGCCTTTAAGAAGCTGCAAAGGAAAGATTAGTCTGCCAACTCAGAGAATACTATTCCTGTCCATTAAGTGGCTGTACTTGTCAGCAAAAACTAGTCAAAACCTAAAGCTTACAGAATTAACACATGCAGAAAACCTACACAGGTCCTGGCACAGTAATTTCACCTTATAAACAAAATTTACTCAATATTCAGAAATGGCAATTACATGCAAGCAAGTCAGACTCAATTAACATCCCAAGACTTGGTGCAGGCAAGGTCTGAAAGGGTTTACTTCTGAAACTAGACAGGCTTAGGAACTGAAAACACTAGAGCTTGACAGCTTGCTTTATACACACAACTTTCTCTATCCTCTTGTAAATCTTACCAGTATAAATGGAGGCTTCTCTGGCAGCCACAGGCATGTTGGAAGTATTTGCTACCAGAGCTGTTCTCTTCATGATGCTTTCTACCTTGCCATCAACTTCCATTGTTAACTAAAATGCAAGAAAAGGAAAAACACCCAAACTGTAACAGTAGCAATTTTTTTGTTTATTTTTTGCTGCTTGTTTTTTTTTTTTTTTACTGTTTTACTTGCCTTGTATTAGGATACTCTCCTCACAACTATTCTACCAAGAGCAGAGATGGGATTCAAAATTTTAGGGTATGTTGGTTTGTCTTTCAGACTGCACACTGCTTAACTTTAATGCACATGCTTCAGCCTCATCTCATCTTCTGCAACTGCCAAATCCCTGTTGATCCCATTCAAATAAGTAATGGCAAACCCACTGCACAAGGAAGCACATTGTCCTCTCCCAGATTTCCAGGCTGAAAGAGCTAAAAATTCTTAGCCTCCTGTCATAAGTCCATTAGGAATCAGAGTGGTTTTTTCCCCCATCTACAAGAAGCCAAGTTAGTATTTGACAACTGGACATAAACCCACATTTTTAACCTCAGTGAAGCCTTACAGCACCTGAACAACAGAATTCACACCCTGACATTTGTGTAGAATTTCACTTATGAATACCCTGGGATTTACCTTCTTCAAGGCCACCTCAGCTTGACTTTCCCACCTTGTCACCAAACAACACACCCAAGCCTTTTACCCCTTATTTCTGACAGTGAAGTTTCCACCTGACAGTTCATACTATCTGACCCCGACATAACTTCACTAAAACATAGTAACAGGTACAAGGATTGATAAATCTGTTGCTTGGTCGTTGTAGTTTTTTTTTAATTAACAAGGTATTTTCTACTTCATTCAAAAGGTATTCCAAAGTTTAACATGTCAAACTAATATCTGGTAACTGTATCACCACCCTGCAACTTGTAAATGGATGCTGCATTTTCTATGCATGGTTGAGTTAGAGACATGACCAGTGACAGGTAAGCTGTTTATAACTGTGCTATATTCTTCTCTGACATTCATTATGGCCTTATTTTAAACAACTTAGAAGGTACACCAAAAAAACTAGTCAGATGTTTATTAAGGGGTCACTGAAATAATTCTTGAACAAGCCAAAAGGGATTTTTGCCAGAGCTTCAAGGCAGGCAAGATGATTTTTTCAAATCACTCTACCAACATGATATTTTACTCAGTTACAATACCAGTATGATAGCAAGTTTTCCCAGGAGAAGATTCACTCTCCATGAAATCTCCATACTAACCTCAGGGAAATCTCTCAGTACTTCAGACATTTCATTTCCTCGTTCTCCACAGCCTACATAAATGATGACATCACTGTTGGAGTACTTTGAAAGAGACTGTGAGATCACTGTCTTTCCACAACCAAATGCCCCAGGAATTGCTGTTGTACCCCCTTGTACACACCTGAGTAAAGAAAAAGGACTTTGATTTGCAAGGAACAAAAAACCAGCCCTTTCCCATCTTAGAATAGATTTTCCACTAGAACTCCCTCATCAAAAGCAGAATGACAGGAGTCATATTCAATGTTCTGGGTGAGGAACACAGAGGTAATTTCACTAAATAAAAACATCAAGGGATTAAGCCATCCTTTTCTTCTCCTGTCCTTGATGTATGTGACTTACGCTGGTACAACAGCATGACTTCTGGGCTTGAAACATAGCAGTTTTCACAGCTGGAAGCAGCAATGGAATGCAAATGCTAAGAAAAGAACAACTGTACTTACCTGTGCATTACAGGATAAGCAGCATAACATTTTAGGACCAAAATAACTGAATTCAGCGTCTTAAGACTTAGCTGCTTAAATGAGCACTTTGTGTTACAGTTAAGTGCAACAGTTTTCTTAAGTGGCAACCTCAAAATCATTGGAAACTACACATCCTCAAGACCATGGAAAGATATCCTACTCATGCATTCAAATGAAGATAGCAAACTTGAAAGTTCTAGCCTTTCTGCAGATGTGACATGGTTATGCTAAGTTTATGCATGTCCAGTCTTCTCAAAATTAATGCACTGAAACAGTTTTGTTACACTTCCTTTTTCCACCAGTGGGTTCACCTGCCAAATAAATATGAGAAGTTCAGCTAAATATTTTTTAAGATTATGCTGTGACACATGGTGAAACCTTACCCTTAAAAAAACCAAAGGCTCTAAGGCCTCCTGCCTCTGCGTCCCCCTAAAAGAGAGATTTCTTACACAGCAGAAAATACAGGAAGTACTTACGGGAAGAGGGCATCCAGCACTCTCTGGCCAGTTAATAAAGGATGATTGGCCGGTAACTTCTCGGTGACAGGACGGACTTGACGTACAGGCCACACCTGCACCATGGTGAACTTCTCCTTCACACCTTCAAACTCCAGCTCTAACACAACATCCTAACACAGAGCACCAGACAGGCGACGTAAGCAAACAGCTGCACTCCGCACCAGCACACAAACTCTCATTTTAACTACTCTGCACAGGCCTTTGGTAACACCACAGAGCTCTTAGAACCTCAACATGCAATCATCACCTCCCAAGGGAAGGATCTTTCCCATATTTACAAGGCCACTGGGGGAAAACAGTGCAAGATACAGCATACATTAAAAATATGCTATTGAAGAGCAACTGAATTTTACATATTCATAAGATACTGTAGATCCCCACAGAGGTCATCAAACATGGCACAGTGAAATGCCATTGGGAAGCCATATACATACAAAGTAGCTGCACAAAATAATAATGCAACCCCTGCAGGCAGGGTAGCAGAAGTGATCATTAACTCAGACACCTTGTTGCATGAAACACTTTAGCTGGCCTCATGCAGAACAGAAAGAGTACATCAACCTTATAAAAGAGACATGGAAAGTACCAGCAACTGCTGTTTGGGAGACTTACTGAAGTGTCATAGTTTCCTGGAGGAGCAATGTATGTAACTGTACCCCTATTCCGTGGGGGCAGCATGATTTTGTGTTTGATCAGGGAGTTTTCATTCACCACACCATAAATATCTCCACCAGTGATGTGGCTGCCAACCTAAAATCAGAACAGGTTTATTAGTCATAACTTTTAAAAAAGAACCTTGACAAACTGTAAAAAATACTGCAGCTATTAAGTCTAGCACTGTGATTACCCCTTTTAAAAATTCCTTGTTACAGCACAGTAGCTCATTTACATAACTCATTACTCCAACAGCATTGCTAGCAACACTACCTGTGCTCAAGTGCCTTTCAAGGCTCAGACAGGAGCAATTACTGACAGACAAAAGGAATTTTCCTCGTTTCTTTTCCACCTCTCAACCTAATGTGCTAAGAAGAGAAAGGATAGCATATGCTAAGCTGCAGGGTTGGAAAAAAGATGCTGCAAAGGGCCAAAACCATGACATTTTCCATCTCCAAGGCCACCTTCACCATTTGCAAACTGTGTGCTGCAGTCATTCTTTTTTGCTCAGGTAACACCTGCTCCTCCTAATGCTTACTGCAATTCCACGAGTTTCTCTGAGGTTTGGTAAATACATTAAAACTCTAAATTTCTCATACGCAGCACCAACACACCATAAGTCATATCAAGAAAGTTTTGGTGATCCCCATCCAGTCTCATACATCATTAATAGCTCCTAGCACTCCTTTTTGCAAACTTTAATAAATGCAGCATTAACCACAAGTCCCACATTGCTCCAGCTCTAAGCTCTGGGGCTGGAGGAGCAAGAGCAGAACACAGAATTGTCAGCACCTACCCGCAGATTTTTGGAAGGTGTGAAGTCCCATTTGATATCTCGGCTCAAAGCTGACACGTTGACACCTCTAGGGATATAGATACTTTTGGTCAGAGTGCTGATGTCTGAGAGAGGCCTCTGGATACCATCAAAAATGGCTCCCATAATGCCAGGCCCCAGTTCCACTGACAGGGGCTTCCCAGTACGGAGCACAGGATCTCCTACAGAGACACCAGCTAAAGATTTGCTGAGGAAAAGTTCATCCAGAGCAAGGGAAAGAAACCAGGCAGAAGTCATCAGGTTCACAACATCATACTCTCAAACCCCTTTTCTGACTTTAGGGTAATACTATTCCTATGTTACACATCACCATTTGAGAAGCATGTAGGCTTTACTCTAAATTCTGAATTTGATCAAACTGCAAAGTTCACCATCCTCTAGAGAGGCAAAGTAGTGACAAACATTCTGCTTTACAATCATTTGTTCAAGTCAACTGTTGTTGGTAACTAATGTCAACTAATATGGATGAGTTCCCTGGAGTGCCAGGCAGTGGGATGACAAAACATCACACATTTCTTACTTCTCCAAACCTAGGAAACACATTAGGCTGTTTAATTCAGATAAGGTTATGAAATATAGAATTTTTCACTTCAGAATTTGTTTAGAGAGCACAACTGTTCTGATCTTGAGCCCTGCACAGCTTTTTTCAACAGCAGCCTAATTTTAAAAGGAGTTTGTCTAAGACCAGCACTACTGCTCTCCCATCTCGTATCAAGTTGTCAGGTTTAGCTAAGTTGTCAGCACTAGCTAAGCTCCAAAGATGCACAATGGACTTTTCTCTGCAAAGGGCCAGCACCTTGGCAGAAAGGCCTGCCAGAATACAAAAGAAACCTCCAAAACTTACACAAAACTCAAGAGATTAAATTCAAGTTGACTTCAGAGAGGCCTATGACTGAGTTTCTGCTCCACAGGAAATTAAAAGTAAACTACACTCAAACTTGTTCCATGTACTGATGGAAAGCTACTTGATACTGTAACAATGATGCCATCTAAAATGATAAATTATTAGGCAGAGGCAGGACCTAGTCAGTAGTTTACCAGCAAGCTCCTCAGAACCAAGGTTTGGGAGCCAGCACAGCCTTTTTCCTAGACTCTACAGATACACACAGCCCCCTTGGGAGGGGGAAAGAGGGCTGGCTTCAAATTTTAGGACTTCTTTTCTGACATTCTCACATATATATGCATATATATGTAAGAAAAAAATTATTTTTTTAAGTTGCCTAGATTTTAGAATATATGCTTGCATCATAGCTGGACCAAGATGCTGTAAGCCCATTGCAGAAGAAAAAGTGTAATGTATTATGCTTGGCAAAATACTCTGTCCAGAAGAAGGCATTCTGCCCAGCTTACATTTCTTATTTAAACATTATACAAGCACAGTTAATAAAAGCAAAGGATGCAACAAATATTGCTCGGTTTTGCCATTTATGATTGACACTTGTCAACTGCTTTAACAAAGAGGCATTAAAATGCACTTGAATTCTAAGGTACACTTTGATTTCCAGTCAAAAAAAGTCTCCTCACTACACAGCCACACAAGAGAAGATTCACCTCAAAACCATCAGCATTTACAAAATGCAGAACAGATGTCCTGCCAGAACCCAAAGTGTCCAGGGCTTATTTCCATCCTCTTTACCCTAACCACCAGCACTCTGCAGCCTGTGGTCTGGCAGCCCAGAGGGAGCAGTGAAAAGGATACATGTTTCTTCATACACCTGCACAGTTGCCAGGTCCCCTTCCAGGCGGATGATCTCCCCCACCAGCTCACTGTGTCCTACCCGCACCAGCTCGTACATGGCAGCACCTGCCATGTTGCAGGCTGTCACCACTGCAAAAGACAGGCACACAGGGGAGTTATTGCTCCTGCAGCTCAGGAAATTGAACCATCACAAGCCAGGAAGAACTGCACAGCATACAGCTGGTATTCACCCATATCAGACACACGCTCCTGACTTTGCAAAAGGATGCCACAACTCCTGGTGTTCCTAGTTTAAAAGTCAAAAGTTTAAGTTTTCCTACAGTTTTCACTCTGTCCTTTATCCAGAATAAGAGGACACTATGAGAATGTAGTAATTCACAGGATAATTCAGGCCACAGTTTCTCTTATCTTTCTTGACAGATTGCAAACGTTGAGGGTGTGAGATGCTGTGAACTTTGACAAAAGTTCTGTAGGCACTTCTCCCTTGCAGTGAGCTGTACATAAGGGAGAAGTACATATACATTCTCATCTGACTAAATTAAAACACACAAAAAAATGGCAAATAGTTACATAAACCTGTGGTTGGGGCCAGCATTTTCAAGTCACCTAGACTTCTGTTTACCTTGGTAGCATCTGGATGCTGACACAAACATGGACAGATCAAGCCAAGGCACCTGCTAAATACCCTTGAGATGCCTAAAAAGCTTCAGAGAAAACACTATTTTTGCTTTATTTTGTAGAAGAGTGAGGTCTATCTTAGGGCACTTAACTTTCAATAGATGAAGACTGTTGTGTAGCATGTTTTGGGCCTCAAACTTCCCCCTGCTTTGGGTTAGATTTCAGCAGGTCATATATGGAGTCCTGGCGGCTTTAGAACAAAATTTATTATGTCTTGTATATTATGATCATAGAAATGCACACAGGATTCACATATTTACACAAAAATACATTTGCCACTTCTCGAGAAACAAAGCTGTGTCAGTTTAAAATTGTTTCTAAGAACCACTTCTGCAGTTACAGAATTTGCAGTTAAAAAACTTTCACCTATTTAGGTAGGGAATTTCTTATTCATCAAATATGTTGCATTAACAAAAACACTTGCTAATCTTCTGTTCTCACATTCCCATCCTTTCCTTCAGCTCTTGGAGAGAATGCAGGAGGGAGCAGAAAAGCCAGTAGAGTCTGCATGTATTCAAAAGCTGTTGCTATCGGAGCCTAAACTATTTCAGCTGATAAAGGTGAAGGAAGAGTCCTCCTTCTCCCAGCTGCACTATCACCACATTCTATCACCTTCCCTGACTCCTGTGGCTCCTTGCTGAGCTCCCCCAGCCCATGCAGTAAACAGACCAGCTTGGCACTGACAGGCAGTGAGGATCTCAGAAAGCACAGGGGCAAACTTGCAGTGAGAATGGACTGTGTATTTCACACCCTTTCAGAGAAGCTTAGCACACTGGGCCCTGCAGATTTCCAACCAAGGGGCTTTATCTCATACAGAAAGCTTACCTTTTGTTATTATTATTGTTGCTTTTATTCAACTGCTTGCTTCTGCTCATTACATTTTTAAAAAAGGTTAATTAATAGTAACATCTTGTTAGCAGTATTTTAATAGTTTATCAGACTGTAAGTCAGTAATCCTTCTTCAAGTCCTCGACTCCCCAAAAAAAAAAATGAAAACCACCATCCAGAGCTCTTTTATACTTCCCTGGTTTCAAGTGAAGATTAACAAGATCCTAGATAAAACAAAATGTATTACTTCCTTTACAAAGTAACACCTACCGGGTCCTGAAACTCCATAAACATAGCCAACAAAAGCCTCTCTGTCCTCATCACGGATTTTGGGGAGTTTGGAGAAGTCCATTTTGCCTGTTCAACTGAAAAAAGGAAGAAAATAAGAGTCAGTCCTGAAGAACACACGCATGTAGTAAGTTCTTCCTCTTCCCTCTGCTCTCTTCTTATTTCCAGTTAAAAAGAACTCTGAACTCATAGCCTGAAGAATCTTAACAGCTGTGATTTTAAACCTGTAAAAAGTGAAAAACTGATTTTAACAAAAGATCTCAGATTCCTTATTGCAGAAACCCAGGGGTAGAACATCACCCTGTAATATGCTCCATAGAATGCTACTGAATGAAAAAGACACAGTGCAACAATGCCCTAACACTGTTGCACTGTTTTTAAGCTTGGTAATAAGATATTAGCAGCAGAAAATCTCTTTCGTATTCCACATTTCACTACCCTCCTTCAAAATATGGGTTTTTCCACGATTCTGAGTGAGCAAGAGAACGTTCTGGGTCTGCTTTACTGCCACCAGTCTCTAAAATGCAATACTACAAATATTAATTTTGCAAATTCATTTTCTGCTATCTTAAGGTGCTGAATCACAGTATTTAGAGGAAGAAACAGATTTTCAGAAGCACCAGCACACAAACAGGTGAGTCCTTTCTATGTGTCTCACAGGTACATATTACACAGTCTTTGCTCTCAGTGAAACCCACAGAGCATTACAGAAGAATTGTGCTGAATAATGACCAAAACCCCCAATTTGCAACAGTTAAACAACAAGCTGTCATCTCTTGCCAGTAACTGTTCAGTAAATTTAAACAACTGGCACTGGAAAAGCTGTTTCATCACCAGACTTCCTCCATCCATGTTTGTCCTGTGGCCGACAGTTGGGCTGTCCTGCTTCCTGTGTGGATCAGAGGATTTAATGGTTTTTGCTTTGTGAGCCTTTATCATGCTGTGTGTTACCTTGGAAACTGATGGTGTTAGAGAACTGTGAGTCCACACTCTTCCCACTTCTCCTGCACAGACACACTTAGGACACAGCATTGGGGAAAGGTGCCCTATGGCAGCCCCAGCACAGAGCGCTCCTGCGCTCATCAACAGCCAAGGCTCCTGGTTTGGTGACATGAACTGGGAGGCCTTTGTTGACCCTCACACTCAGCCTTTGAGAGAAGCCCAGTCTAACCCAGCATCTCCCACAAAGCAGCATCCTCAGGCTTAAAAACCTGACCCATGTACAGCAAGCAAGACAACTCCATTGCCACCTTTTCCAGCACAATTAAAGGATACGTTTTTGCCTCTTCTTCAGGAGCAGTAGCTGACTTCTGCTATTCTTGATACCTACAGCTGTTTTCCAGCTTTTTAATACAAAAATGCAAGTCCTCTGCCCCTCTTTACTGATCTGTAAGTTTTAAATTGGTGGCACTGCTCTGTAAGAAAAACATCTCCCACGATTCCAAACCCCTGTTCATCCTGAAGGAATAGCTTCTTCCAGGCTCCATGTCCCTGTGGACTGTACGGTCTATCATGGCTGCCACTGATTTATTCCACAGCAGCCACCACAACAGTGGATCATGGCTCAGTCACCACCAGCTTGGAGCAGACCTGCTAATGGGTCTTGAGTCCAAAGGCTAAGCCAGACATCCATTAGACCCCTCTAGCCTCCTCAGCCATAGGTTATCTTTCACACTTCTCGGTGTTTAGAGCCAGGAGACAATTTTAATTTCACTGCTTTTTTGTCAAATGTCTCCTCTGACAAATGGCAGAGGGAGGTCCTCTCAAAGCAATCTGCAGTTCCTGAGCAGCTGGTATGAGCTGGTTCTGATCTGACTAACACAACTATCTCATCTTTTTTGCTTTTAACAACTAAAAACATTGCAAGACACAAGCAAGCACAATTGCTGTTCCTACCGAAAGAAGCAGCTGGTCTTATAAATCCAAATTAAACATTTACTTCAATATACCTCACAGAACAATGTCCAGTGTCCTACTGCCAACATCTTCTCTAAAAGCACTGTAGAGAGTTAAACCACATTTTCATAACTGAATTAGTGACACACCTGGGCAATTAGACAACGTCCCTTATGAAAGAGTCAAATTACAAAGGCAAGGAAAAGCAGGAACACTGGGCCAGTTTCAATTTAAATTAACTTTTCTTCATAATCAAAACCTGCTTGAAGAGACTGTTTATCTTTTAGGGAGGCAACTAAGAACTTCAGAACAGCCATTCTTCACTTAAATGGCAATATCCTGACAGCCAGCATCGGCCTCTCTTGTTCCTGTGGCTGCTCTGCTCCCTCTCTCTTCCTACAGCCACCTTTCCAAATTACTGGCCAAGCCAAGTAAAAGAACAGGGGATTCCTCCACTAGACCACCTAGCAACACTAATAAATCCTGTATTTACCATGATCTCTAGCATCTGCACCAACAGCTTTTAAACACATACCTATTAACTATTTCAAGTGTAAAAGGTGTGAATTCTTTCTCACCTTTGTTTCACCTCTGCTATACCTCCAAAGTACAGTCTACACAAAGCCAGTGCCCACCCAGCCAGGCTGACCTCTTTTTTAAGGGGCTACACATCTCTTAACACTGAATACAAATCAGGAAAAAAAAATAAAAAGCTGTTATTTATTTCTGCATCATCTGCTTGTGCTTCTGTACTAGCACTACAAATTTTCAATTTATATGGAAAAGTCCTTGAGGGCAAAATGCTGCCTTACCTTCCTACCCTGTTAGATGTTTTCATTGCCAATACTCAAAGAAAATGAAATTCCCTAAAGCATGTATGTACCTCAGAAACCATGGTAGCTGACCATTTTATAAATCTCCAGAGCCCCTGAGGCCTTTGAAAGGCCTCTTGCCAACACAGGATGTCAGGCACTGTATGCAATTCCCTCCTACAAAAGTCCACTAGCACACCTACATAGGATATTAGCTTAATTTCAATTCCCTTATAAGTAAAGATGCATCTTGTATCCTTTACAATCTGTATCTTCCTTATCTAAAACAGTTCATCAATTGATTTCAAACATGCTCTTAAGCTCTAGCAGTCATATTCTGATTAATAGTGTCAGAAATCAAAGTATTAGTTGCAGCAGAACCTTCTCTGACTAAAAGGTGATATATTACACAAGAAAGAGCCCATAATCTCAGCTTTCTATCTTGGTTTCTCCCCAGCACAGTAATCTGGTTACACAGTAGCCCCAAAAATGTAACTGCCCTGGTCTCAATGTTGAAAAAACCAATTTTCCTTCACTGTTCCTGGGTTTTGCATCTAACATTTGATCAGACACAGAATTTACACGATGAATTGCCCTAACACAAAGATCTTTTCGAAATTCAGACTCCAGTGAGATTTTTAGAAGAAGCCTTCTTGCAGCAAGGAAGAAAATCTATGACACATATTTTGTAACATAAACACAGCTCCTTACCTTATTTTTGCAGAAGCAGTGAGTACCAAAAACCCACAGGCCCAATTCCAAAACTAGAATTCAGCAGTGAAGCATCACCGCTCGCGAAATAATCGTCCTTCTGGTGCCCCTCCAGAGAGGGATGAGAAAGGCTGCTGCAGAGGGGAAAGAGATTTCTGACACACAGCAGAGGCACAACCACCTGACTTGATGAGTCATCAGTCTCTCCCTCTCTCTCCCACCAGCGCCGAGGAATGCCGCAATAGCAATTCCAGCCACCTCCAGCCCAGCTGAACTCCCATCCGTGCCCTCCCTCCTGCACAGCACCGAGCAGAAGAAATCAAAAGGCTTTGGCGTTAAGGGCCTCCTACAAATCTGGAAATTCCAATGTCCCGAGTGGTGCATACAACTACTCGAAAATCCCTGAAGGAGGTGCGTGTTTTCTGCTGGAATCCGTTCACCTGCCAGCCCCGCGGTGTAACACAGCCATGTCAGTGTGTGCTGTGCTCTGGAAGAGCTTAACAGAACAACTGTTTAACAACAGACTGCACAGGGAGGCGCTGAACACACTGCAATACTAATTGCTCGAGCGTGCTGAACAATATTGATTGCCACCAGGAGTCTTGTGGGGCTTCCCTACGCTCAGAAGCCCTTCCCCTGGCCGGCAGAAGCACCAATGCAATTGCACGACATCCAGCACCTCGACAAAGCAGAGAGCTGTGCCACCCTGAGTGACAGCTGCTGGAATCTGTTTTCAGAGACCGAAGGGCACTGCCCCATATGCTGAACACAACACGAGCAGCTGTGTGATCCCTCCCTAAGAACCTGCATGAAGCTGAAGAGTTCCCTGCAGTCTTCAAAACTTCTCGAGTCTGCCTTTGCAAGTTCTAGGATTACCAACACTTCACATGTTGTATCAGTAATTTGGAAGCAGCAGCGTTGCATCAGTAAGTCACCAGTGCTAGGATTCATTCTGCTGAAAAACTTTGAACTTGAAGGTCATAGACTTTAGTATATCTGAAACAGACTAATGTGTTTTGATTTCCAAGGGTAGAAAAATGGAATGAGAATATAAGCCCTTACATATGATATCTGGGAAAGATTAATAGGCATGAACAGTAAAATGTAGCCAAAGAAAATTTTCCAAAGAAAGTCATACCTCCTCCTCTTCTTAGTAAAAACCTGGACATAGGAGGACAGTAAATATCACCACTCACACTGGACAATCAGCTTAGTGTCACATTGGAGTGACGCTTCAGATTCAAGACTGCCAACATTTACTGTGTTCACCTGAGCAGACTCTGGCATGGTGCATAAATCCCAGTGTCCAGCTGCCTGAAGATCTGTTGCAAGGGCCTCATAAACAACAGGATAATCACTGCCACAGATTTCCTCTAACAAGGACAGTTTATACTTCCCCTTCTAACAGATGATATCTTTAAGAGGAAGTATTTTTTTAAAAAAATACAGTGTCTGAATTACTAGACAAATGCAGAGGTTTGGCAGCATTTTCATATCTAGAATTTGGGATATTGTCTCACAAAAAACAACACACCCAGAACTCTGACACAGGTCACTGGGAAAGGAAGCCCAAGAGTATTCTCAGGAACCCTGCCTCCTTCCTACTATGCAGTTATAATTTTACTACAACACAGCAGAGAACATTACTCCAGATTTCTCAGTCACTAAACAACTGAATTGCTGAGGTTGGAAAGCACCTCTGGCAATCATCATCTTCCAAGGCCCTGCTCCACACAAGCTGATGTAGGCTGCTCAGGGCATCACAGCCAGATGCATTTTGATTACCTCCAAGGATGAAGACACCACAACCTTCTGGGCAACCTGTTCCAGTGTTCAGACACTCTTGCAGAAAAAAGTGTTTTCCTATGTTTAAAGGGAATTCCCTGTATTTCAGTTTGTCCCCATTGTGTCATGTTACTTCAGCAGGTACCACAGAGAAGAGTCTGGCTCTATCCTCTTTGCTCCCTCCCATCACGTGTTTATAGACTTTACAATAAGATTCTCAGAGCCTTCTCTTCCTGAGGCTACATAATCCCAGCTCTCCCATCTGCTTTTCCTACCTCCAAATGCTTATCAGTCTTTGTGGCCCTTTTCTGGATGCACAACATCAAGCCACATCTTTCTTCTACCCAGAAGAGAACCCAGAACCAGACACAGCACTCGAGATGTGATTTCCATCAAGTTTAACCAAAGTGAAAAACCACCTTCCTGAACCTGTTGGTGGGATTCTTCCAAACACAGCCCAGGATGGTGCTGGCTGCCTTTGCCATGAGGGCACATTGCCAGCTGATGTTCAGCTCGGGGACCCCCAGTTCTTTCCAGCACTCAGTCAGTCCTCAGCCTGCAGCAGGGTATGTGGTTATTGTCCCTCAGGTGCAGGACTTGGCATTTCCCTTTGTCGAACTTCATGGGATTCCTGTCAGCCAATTTTTCCAGTCTGTCCAGGTCCCTCTGCATGGCAGCACAATCCTCTGCTATATCCAACATCTTCCAACTGTGTCATCTGCATTCTAATGAAAGCAGGCAGGGGTCACATCCTGTGCTCAACACAACCATGTGGCTCAGTCTTCTCATGACACACACCTTGTGAAGCAAACAGCACCAACCTTTCTGCCATGAGCTCTGAGCTAGAAAGACTATTTCTCAAATCAACAATATGGACATTTTTCCATTTAGTTATTCACACAATTTCAGTTGTCACAGGGTACTTTGAAGCCACCTCTGCTCTAGATAAATCCGGAACCTGCTTACGTGATGCGCAGCTACATACTGTGGACCCATCTGCAACCCTACAAGACCATTTATCTTCCACATAACTTGTTCCTTGGGTTCCTGTAAGCCCCTTCCTCTCACATGAGGAGTGCTTTGCTCAGCACATGTACATGTAAATCCATGTGGATTCAAGGAAAGAGACAGGAAAGAGAATTATGCTGCCACTGTCACTGCAGCACATGATGGCTACAAAGTGAGACCATGCGACACTGAATTCTTTAAGTCCACCACAAGCTCCTCCTGTCCTCTTCCTAAAAACAGATGGAGGCTTACCTGTGGGCATGCTGATACATACAAGTCTGATACTTCAAACAAACATCATACCTTGCATCCAAGCTAAAGACATAACAATACACTTATATTTGATACATCTATACAAAAAATATATATTCCTAAAGCAAGGGTGTGAAATCTGTTCATGCAGGATGTACCACCATCACAAGCTGTTACTCAAGCACCCAAGCTTTTATTCAGCAGCTTGGGAAATTCCTGCAGTTAGCCCAGAACAATACTAGAACAAAGCTGTTTGAACATGATGCCAGCAGCAAAAATAAAACTAGACAGAAAGGCTGGCAAGGTGATCATTGCATCACTGCACTTTGACCCAGTGAAGATCTGATCAGCTCAGTAGATAAGCGGCCTTCCAACATCAAACACAGCTATTATGCTATATCTAGAATTGATAAAGATCCTAGCTAAATCCATTAAAATACTCCTGTGACTAGAGAAAACCACACTGTCCATGTGAAAACATGTTCATCAACTGACTCATATGCTACAGTTTTCCATAACAGAGTTTTCTATACCAATTCTTTCCTCTTGGCTGAGGCTTCTCCAGAGGAGGAAATTGATGAGCCTCTCCTTAGTTCTTACTTGCTACACTGCTTCACAATTTTATTACTGTGAAAAATTTGACATTCCTTTCAGC
Source organism: Trochalopteron elliotii (assembly GCA_024734555.1). Classification (NCBI taxonomy): domain Eukaryota; kingdom Metazoa; phylum Chordata; class Aves; order Passeriformes; family Leiothrichidae; genus Trochalopteron; species Trochalopteron elliotii. Next base: position 679,970 of record JANPWX010000558.1, read on the forward strand.
CTGCTACACATTCTGCCCTTTCTTTGGCTTGATAGACTTCCACACAAAAGAAAGATCTAATGCAACTGAAATCCAAACCATAATATAGAACACTAATACAAAATTCATTTCTGTGTTCTACAGTGACCTTCTTTTCTTATCCTGATCCTGTCATCTAGCTGCTAGGGCTGAAAAGTTCTGCAGCCATCTGCTCAGTGCAATGCTCAGCCATTTCCTCTAGATGAACAGTTTTCATTAACCTCACTAACATTACTGCCAGACTAAATCCAACCATACCTTTATTAAGTAAAAGTCACTCGATTTTCAGGTGTATTTGGCACTGTTACTTGAAATACTTTTTGTTGCTCTAACCTTTAAGATGACAAACATTAAAATGAAATGAATACACAGCTGTAAGCAACTATATCAGCAAACCTTTCTACAGTTCAGCAAAGTCACTTCTGAAGAGCTGAAGATCCTACCTCAATCAGACAGATTTTTAAGTCAGGCTCAGTTTTACATGCAGAATCACACATTGTTTGGGCTCATTAAAACAAACTGTCTCCTCTTTAAGTCTCAGTAACCCCTTCTCCCCAGGTGTAATGGCTAAAATACTGAGCATAAGTCTGGAATAAGCATTTCATCACTACACTTAAGTTTCAGATCACCCTTAAAGTTAGGATATTATGGAATCTTCAGTTTATTATGCAAGGTATTTGAGCCAGTCTGAAGAGCTGAACCAGGAGTGAGTCTGCATGACAGTCTTTGAGAAAGATCCAACGCCCCTAGCAGATAGAAGTACTCTTTTATAGCACCTTTGGCATAATGAAACACCTGGTTGGAACCACAGCACACCTACTGGCACTGGATTCCAGTAAAAGGAAATTAAGTTGAGGTTAACTTTTCCTGCAATGGAAAACTGCATCTTTATGTTTTAAAGCAAGTTGAGCTACATTTGGAAATTTTATGTTCAATTACCTGAAGTATTTACAGCTTCTTTAGAACAGCCAGAGGCCTTCCAACATATTAAATTTTAACATGGTTTAAACTACATATTGTGGTGGTTGTCTGAATATCCACCAGCGCATGCAAATTTATCTCATGATTACAAAACCCTCAAAATGTCAAGGATCTATAGATAATTCACATAATAGAATTGCCTATTTGGACATTTTTATCAATATAGTCTGCAGTTATAGCTGAAATACCAGCTTAGGGTTTTTTCTGAAGAGCTGCTTTTTAAGGTCTTACTTTCAGAGTGGAAATAAAGTAACGATACAGTGTAACAAGAACAAGGACCAAGTGTTTTGCTAACTGAAGCTCTTCGAAGGTGCAGTGTCTTTGCTCAGATATTAAAAAACTGTCAAGTCATTCTTCAGGCTCTTAGACATGTAAGAAAGCTTTTGTCCAGCTATAAGTTATTCCCATGAAGGCACAGCTCTCTCTCTATGAAGTCCATGGCTTTTCCCATATCCTTTCCACACCTCCTCACACCCAACCATCCCAACCACAACAGGACTGCTCTTCTTGCTTAGGGCACAGAACACAGACCAGCATCACAGACATCCAAACCACCTCTCTTACATGAACCACCACAAACCACTTCAGTAAGCAAGCACAGCTTAGAGCAGGCTTAAGATGGGACACAGCATTTTCAGAGCACACATTCACATGGCATTTTTCAGGGGTTACTGTCTGGCAGAAACACAGTTGGGCAGACTGGTCAGCTGAAATTCACGAGAGCACCAACAGGTCAGCTTGGCTATGAGAATCCTTACAACACGAGCACTTTTCCATTGATTAGGAAGGACAAAGATAAGGCTTTTATATTACAGAGACCCTCCAGAACACCACTTCTCTCAAGCATTTGTATCTGCAATGGGTCTATTTTCAGCAGGCTTTTTAGTTCATTTACCTGTTCAGCACAATGAGTCTCAGTTAACTGGGGCAGCTTCCCATGCTAGTTTTGGTTCTTGCTGATTACTTTTGATTTGAACATAACAGACTCCCCAAAATGTTGTAAAATATGACCAAATTAAGAGAGAGGCCACTGTCAGACAAATTATTTCTGAAGAGAGTGAGCAGTGACACTGAATTTTACCATTACACAAGCTCAGAGCAGTAGTCAAGCTGATGAAGGAAGCAAATAAATTCAGCAGCTAAAACTGGTCTTTATCTGCCATTTGGTTAAGTGGTAGTAACAAGGTCTGTTACACTTTCAGGATCTATCCATATACATCTTCCTGGTTTTCAAAGTAATGCATCATTTCAGTAAAGCCAGGCCTTGGAAGACAAAGTCTGTTAGGACAGCCATATAATATATATATATGGCCACCTAAAAAGATGGCAGCAAATGTTAATGTTTCTGGGATATGGGGGTGTTGAACTTGAGAGCCTGACAAACACAGGAGGAGTAAATGTTTGGATGAAATAAAGTAACTAAACAAAAAATATTTATGACAGTGCAGAACTTAATGCCATGAGACATGACCAAACCCAAGAATGTGGTATAAGCTTAGCTGCCCACTCCCAAAGGGAAGAATGGAGTGAGCACATCAAAGACAAGTGAAATATTCCATAAAAGAAGATACAACGATGAGAAACAGAAGATGCAGTCAAAACCAGTTTTGCATGTTGGACATTTAGGTGATTATTGGCTTATTCTGTACAGGAAAAAAAAGGCTGAAAAGTTTAAATTTATTCTGCTTCCTCTGCTGGAGTAGGACCCTGTTTCTCTCTGCCCAGCTGGAAGGATAAAGAAGTCACATGATTTAAAATGTCAAGTAAGAATGAATGAGCATGATATTCCAGTTGACTACATGATCTGTTTTCCTTGGTAAAATTCCAGCCTAAAAAAAAAAATCATGTGGATACCATGGTTCAACAATGCCTCAATATTTCCAAGTCTGAAATCCCCCACTTTTTAACCAATGAAACAAGTATGGAGAAAAGACTATATTTCAGGCAATGTAGCATTGGGTTGATGCATGGTTTGTGTTTTGTAGGGTTTTCTTAAAAAGACAGAGAAAAAAAAAAGAGGGATTACTACTTGGTTATCAGTGGCTTTCAACATTTTATGGTCAAAATCAAAGTAACCAATGACCCCAACTAGGCAATCCTGTAATCCTTTTACTCTTTCTACAAGAGTAATTAGGAGCACAGCCACAGCTCACAAACATGCAATTTAAAAGCACGAGGCAAATCCATCAGTAGGAACTTTCAGAGCTTGAGAACCCCAAGACAAACAATTATGGCATCAAAACAAAGGGGGCTTGAGAACCCAAAGACACACCATTATGGCATGGAAACACAAGGGGGAATGCAGAGTGCCTCTGAAAGGATTTTCAGGGGAATCATCTGGTAACCTGCTGGTCTCTAACAGCTTTGGATGGCAATGTGTAACACCAGCACTCATGCAACTCTGGAAGATAAATGCATGAAGTCATACTGGGAAAAAATTTAGGCAACAGAAGGTCACTTAAGGTCCAGAGACTTTGTAAATCAGGGTCAATGAGGCACAAAATGGTTAATATATACCTGAAACAAAATAAAAGCTGAATTTGAGCTAATGCTCTATAAAAATGAAGCAACACTGATCACTCATGGCTCAACATCTATTAGCACTACCTGTAGAAAATAATTCTTGATTTGGAAAATGACAAGGCAGCATTTACAGGAAACAGAGATCTTGTGTTACTATTGCAACACAAGACTACAACCCCCCTTTGAACAGTCAGCTGATGCCAGCAGCCATTTTCCACTGTTGCCTTCATTTCTCCTTCCCTGTTCTCTCAAGATGATGTCCATGGTGATTTAGTATTTCTGAGTGTCAGACTTTGCCACCTGATCACAAAATTAAGACTAATTTTTTTCCCCACATAAAAACATAAAGCTTTCCCAGAGGACTTCACGTTACAGACTGACAGGCACAGCAAAAATAACCTGCAGTACTTTTGGTAATTCAAAGACCTGGAGATTCTGATCTCACTTCACGTATTCTAACATAGATAATAATAAAATGTAGATATTATTAAATATTTCTATTTGCTGGTCATTGAAAAGACCTTTGCAAGTACCACACAGAGAAGGCAAACATTCAGCTGCTGCAGATCTGCACAGGGCAGAAGTCAGCCTGAACACAGCACAGATTACAACATACTGAAGATCTGCCCCAGTTACTCAAACTTCCACTTGCAAATGCCAGTTCATATTTGGCATGTTCTTGCTAATAAATCACTTCTAGCAGTCTGTCAGCAGGTTTTTCTATTTTTCCACCCTCTCTACACTTCATCAAGTGGAATTAGCATTTGAAATACCGTGCTAGATCAAATAGCCAGTGTACTTTGCTGAAGTATTGCATTACAATGAATAAAACGATCACCAAATTGCTTTTATGCAAATTCTCTGAGGGAAGACAGTAAAATCTAAGGAAGAAAGAATTTACTTTCTTCCTAAGAAAGTAAATCACTTGGGGCAACTGCATGGAATGGATGGATCTCGACACATACGTGTCACATACTCCAATTTCACAGCTACCTGTAATATGAATAATATCATACAGAATCCAGTCATGCAAGATTTCTTTCTTGCCTTTAAGTGAACGTCAAGGGTGATGACCGGAACACCTCATCTAAGGCAGAATTTTGTCACTGGCTACAGGAATTGGCAGCACATTTGATGTGCCACCAGGATATTCAACTGCAAAACAACAGGGGGGCTCTTCTGCCACAGATGGGCTGCAGTGAGAAGCCGGCAGCAACACTCCTCTTCCATAACCTCGCTGCTCGCTCTCTGCTGGGCTGCGGTCAAGGCACAGAAAGATTCAGATCCACCCACTCAAGATGGTGGGATGACCTGCCACTGGAACCCAGCCGCTATCACCCCACTCCTTTTCTGTAAGGAATTCTGGCATAACCCTAAAGCATCTCATTGGGTGTCTTCGACGAGCGCTCAGCAGGTTTTTCATTCAGGGGCTGCTTCGCTTTCCTGGTCTCTTCTCCCTGCGAAGCGGAGCGAGGAAGCGCATGGCCGCCTCCAGC
>JANPWX010000558.1:689981-713009 GCA_024734555.1 Trochalopteron elliotii
AGGATTGTGCCGCCGGCGGAGCGGGGATTCTCCGCGCTCAGCCCCGCGCTGGAGCGGGCGGGACGCGGCGGCTCCTCGTGCTCGGGGGGATCCCGCCCTGCGGGGTCTGGCGATCTGCAGAGCGGGCGGGGATGCCGGCCGGGCTGTCCTCCCCGTCTGCTCCTTGTTTGGCGGTAGCAAAGAAGCGCCGCTCACTCCGTGCGAAAAATCTGCCAGCCTCGGATGTGTGTGGTTTTGCAGTGCTTTTGTGTGTAACATCCTCTTAGCACTTTTGTTGGTTTTTCTAAGTCTTTAATTGCTGTGTGGAGGCAGTACAGCGTAGATAGATGACAAACGAGCTGTGTTCTGTGCCGTGTTTCTGTAGCACGCCCGCTGCTTTGGGCCTGACATCGCTTCTCTCTGTCTCTTGAAAACTAGAGATTTCAAATCTGGTTGGCTGCAAACACTGATTTCCTTTTCAGTGGGGGCAGTGAGGTGCCGTTTTTGCACAGGAGCGTGGAGGCCTTTACACTCACAGTTGTGCTTTGGTGTCAGATGACCTGCCTGACCTTGCCCAGGTCACTTTGGGACAGGTTTTTCAATGTTGGCTAAACCACCTAATGTTTATTAATTTCAGCATCGCTTGTGCTCCACAAAACGTGCTTGTTCCAGTTCTGTGCCTCAGTTTCTTCATAGGCACAAAGGAAGCTTTCCCCAGCTGTTTCTCAAAAGAGCATTAAACCAGTCCCCTTGGAACTGGTGTTATGCAATGATGGGTATTATTATTCCAGTTTGGCAGCTTAAGGCAGGGTGAATGGAAGCTGAATCACTTAAGCTTTTACTAAGAAGTGGTAAGGGGTTTAGCTTATTAGCAATAGGGGTGAGGTCATACAAGACTGCTTGAAAACAGACTCTTAGCTGGTTCTTACAGCGTAAAGCAGCTTCAGGCATCATCGGGGGCTGGCAGGTGTCTGTAGAAAGAGGTTCAGGGGTGATTGCAGATGAACAAACTCTCAGGTGACATAAAATAGGTGTGTTTGGGATATTGAAGCACCCTTTATCCACCTGCAGCACCCTACATAAGACAGGGCACCCCCACTCTTGGTCACCCCGTAACGAGGACGGAGTTTGCGGGAGGAGCAGCGGCGCGGATCAGCCGGGATGAGGTGGCAGCTGACGGGATCCTCGTTCGGCAGCGCTCCCGACAGATCTGGGTTTCCTTTTATCCTTTGTTGACCGCTCTGCTGTTTGCTCCAGCTCAGCCTTGCTTTGATTGTGTGTCAGGCCTGGGATGGGGTTGCTGGGACCTGGGTGTGTGAGTGGGAAAGCGGCCCAGCAGTGCCAGGCTGGAGCTGTGGGGATCTCCTGGCGGGGCACGGCCAGAGCTGTCTGCTGTGCTCGGTGCTCCCCGAGGGACTGAGCTGGCTTTGCTTGCACTGAGCAGGAGTTCTCATTTCATGGGCTTTTTGACTTCTTGTAACTTTTTTTTCAAAATAAAAAGCTATGGAGAAAAAACCTGCATACCACTCTTCTGCTTCCAGAGCACCAAACTTCATCTCTGTTACTTTACTTATACTTACAGGCAGCTTTATTTCTGGTTCCACTTCAGGGCTTACTGCTTTGAGTTCTGTACTTGCTCTTTCTGCTCTTCTGGTACTCTTTCATCTCTTTGAAGAAGAGCATATTCCTGTCTTGCCAAAACACTGTTAGCACCACACAGCAAGTTCTGGTGCAGAATGAATTCATATTCCTATGCAGATTCTCATATTGAATCCAGGTGTTCTCTGGAAATTCAGATGGAGGCAAATATGCCGACAGAGCTCAAACTGAAAAATAACCCCTTTTAAATACAATGAGACTCAAAGGACTAGAGAATAGTTCAAAAGGAATGTGTAAATTACACGGGAGTACTTTGGAACAAATCCAAATTGTTTTTTAAGTTACAAAGATCGGTGAAGATCCCTAAAGTACAAGTCATGTCAAAAGATGGGTCCAAAGATAGATCTAAAGCCTCAGCTCCCAACATACAGAAACTGATGGGCTTGAAGGGGTTTGGTTTGTCTTCAGTATTGAATCCAAATTTGTGGACAAGTCCTTCTGAACAAACTGGCTCCATCTGACTGTTTTTTCTGGGAATGTATGCACTGCATTGTAACACACCATAAAATGCAGAGATGATTTTGGAAGCACTCAGAGCAGCTGATGTTTTATCAGCTGTCATTGTGAAGAGTCTACTTTGGCAGGGAAAGAATTAAAAAAGAAATTATCCAGTTCATTGGCATGAAATTTCAGATCTAAAAGAATGTGTAGTCAACGTATGTGGCTTGCAGCCTTCTTTCTTAGCTCTCTGAATTAGGAATAGCACATAGATGTGTGTTAATAATGCACAGCAGGTTGTAGTGTCTCTGTCACCAGGGTGTTTGAGGTTAGGTGGCCTCTTCTACCTAGGACCTCTGGTTTCAGAAATACCAGAAGATATTTGTGCTTTCTCAGTTGCTTACAATTTTGTGGGTTTTCTCTTGTTTGATGAGTTAAACACCATCTTCTGAACTGGGGATTCTTGTTAGCTTCCACCTGGTTTTGTGAGACTTGGCTTTATGTTCACTCTATCCTCACCTTCTGAATAACTTTAATAGATTAGAGTCTCATTGTGTTTCCCTTTTTTCTTAAATGTGACTTGAAAAACTGAGGTAATTCACTTTTCTATTAGTGATCCTTGTGATTCTCTGGAGAATAAATTTTCATTTCTTATATATTATTATTGTTAGTTCTTGAATTTGAAAATCTGTTTTAGAACTGTGTTTGCATGAGGAAAAATACCAGTGGAAGGGACTCAGGTTCCACTGTCTGTAGAAATCTGGCTGTTTTTATAGAGCAAATGTAAATAATACTCCCTGCACTTTGCTGTTTTCATGGTGTTGATTCACTTGTTGCTCAGTGGTTTTGTGTTTTCATTACAGATGTTACACTGCTGGTTTTAAGGAGAGAAAACTGAAAGTCTTTCATTGATTCTTGAGCATTTGCTGATTGCTGTCTGTGACATTTGATATCTTGAAGTAAGGGTGGATTTCTGACTTGTTTCAGTTCAGAGGAAACCTATGAAAATAAGGCATCCAGCCTTTCCCTGATGGCCTCCCCTAAAAATCACATTACATGAGGCTATTGCAGGACCTGCCTGCTCCATTGTGTGCATGTACCTGCTGTGACCAGGATTGTCACATCCATGGAGCTGCTGGTGCATGTTACAAGCAGGGCCCAGTGCCTGTGATCCTGTGCACATGTTATTTTGTCACATTGACCAAATCCTTCTCCAGTTTTGATGGGAAACACCTGGGAGATTGTCATGCAGCAGCACATCTGGAGCCATGTGGTAGAAAATTGAAACAGGGAGTAAGTAGAGTGCTGTGTGTTAGACCAGCCTTAGGAAGAAGTGTGCACTGCTTTTGGGTAAGACACTCCTGGGAGGTTGCCTCTCAACTTGGTCATGTTTGCAGCTAAGCCTCAGGTTTTGTAGTTCCTCAGGGTCCTCCTTACGTGCTGTGGAAGAGTCTTACAGGCCACATCCTCCACAACAGGTACTTGCTGCCCCAGAGAACTTCCTAACCCTGAGACTTTGCTTGTGCTGCTCTGGCTGCCTCTGTAGGAGAGACATCACAGCTGGGGGGTACTGAACATAGTAGAAAAAGAGCTATATGGTTTCTGAACTGTGGGAAGTCATTATGGGTAAGCTCTGATACCTCTGCTCATTTTGCCCAGATTCAAGGAGTAAACCTGCCAAGGTCCTGAAGATGATGATGTTTCTGAGGAGGACAGGGAGGGATTTTTCTCTCCTGAGTTAGTGGGACAGAGTTTGTGCCGAGCTGCTGAATTGTTTCCGTTTGCTCGGCACAGTGCTAAGCTTAACATATATGGGAGGAAGTTCCAAGTTTATGAGAAAACTGCTGAATGGTCATATGCACTGGAGGCAGGACAAAAAAGGTAATTGAGCTTGAAAATCACTTTATTTTTAGGCCTTTTCTGAACCTAGAAATGTCCAAGTGTGAGCTAAAGTCTGCATTTCTTTTCATGGACGGTCAATTTAGACCTTGCCTATATGCAAGCTTACAAATGGCTTAACAGCTTCTCAGTGAGTTTATAAAAAACTCAGTGCAGTTTATTATAGGTACTTTAACCTGATTTATAACTCTGACCACTTTGAGTTTAATTCCATAACCAGATTAAGACATTCCACGAAGTAGGAAGGATTGGGAGGGTAGGAAGGTAGTAGAGGGGTTGTAGCCATTTTACTGAAGCACTTTAGAGCCCAGTCTTGTGTTTTGAGTACTGTTTCACCATTTGGTTTCTTTCTGCATGTGGATGTGGCTTGGTAGTTTGGGACATTTCTGTGGAAAATATGGTAACATTAGTTAATCACCAAATGCCACAGACTCTGCTGCCATCTCCTGAGGACAAGAAATGGTGCATCCTCCTTTGCCACACTAAATCTCTTTTAAAATGGGGAATAATGAGTGATGGTTCAGCCAGAGAAACACTTTAATCCAAGTGGAAATCATTCATAACTTGAAGAGCCTGCCCATTTGGCAAGCATTAGAGGTGTTCAGACCAATAATCTGAGAAGGTGCTAGATATTTTTATCCAGAAGAGAAAAGAACATAAGAAGTTGGATCTTTATATTTGTTTGGGAATTGATAAGAGAGAAGTGCAGTACTTCCTTGCATCCCTCTTGCTCTAAGTGAGGCAGGCAATGTCAGGATTACTTTCTACTTCTGGCTGGAAAAGGGAAAGGGAAGAAGTGACCCATGTGGGAGTTGTTGTAAAGCAGCAGAAGTTTGTCAGGAGGGAGTTTGAGGCTGGGGAAGCCAGGGGTGAGAGAGGGTCTGTGCACAGAAGAATGAATACCTGATTGTTTGGAGACTCTTGGCCTTGAAGACCTGAGAGTGGAGAAGCACAGCACTGAAATGGGGTAACTGTGTATTTGTGTCAAAGTGTATTGAATTAATTCATTATGAGAAGGAAATTATACTTCAGGCTTTATTGAAAATAGAGCCAAAACCATTTCCACTGTCACTAGGTGACTAAGATTAAGATATTTGACTTCTCCTGGGGGCAGAGTATTTCTTTCTTTAATTAATTGAAAATACCGTGCTTGGTAGTGAGATCTTCATGCCTGAAGTACTTCCTGAGCTCACTTGGCCTTTCTTCTCCCTCTCCCTGTTCTTTTCCAGGCTCCAGGTGATTTTTGGCCTTTAGCAGACTAGAATCAATAACCCTGAAGAATTTCTGATTTCCACCATCTGAGCATTGTGTTTATGTTCTCTTGAGAGTATGTGATGAGACCCAGGCAGCAGCTGAAGGCTTGTGAAAGTTTTCTCACCACGGCACTTGGAATTGTCAGCAAAAATCACAAATTAGGTTGAAATTTGCAGTTAAAGGAGATTTATTTGGTTTTAGATCTTTGGCACAAATTTTTGTTTGAGAACAATTCATTCTTAGTGAAAATTAGGAAAAGGACGGGAGGGGAAAATGATTGTTGCCTTAGAAGTGTTTTTAAGGTAGGCACATAAAACTGATAGCACATTCAGTTAATTTTGCACAGTATGTTATTAATACAATGTGTGATTGGAACACCTTGCAAAACCCAACTCTGGGACTGAAATCCAAAGTATAGGTAGGAAACCCATAATGAACTGACTTTTTTTTTTTTTTTCACTATTCTAATGAACAAAGGCATTTGTAAAGAAATATGTTTTCAGTGACCTATAGAAATAGTTTGTGTGAAACAGAAAAATTATTTTCCCCTGATATGTCAGTTCTGTGGTTTGTTACCTGTGTACATACAAGAAGTGCCCTCAAGCTGTATTTAGGTAAATAAGGTACTTTGTAAGCAAAATTTCTATTTTGAATTTGAAGGTAAGCCTCTATTCTTACCCGATGATCATCAGGTACTTCATGAACACTAATTAGCAAAGGGTTATGATCTTCTGGGAGGCAAGTGATTGTTAGATGTGGGGACACTGAGAGTGTGGAAACTAGCAGTGATCTATAAGGTGTCTCAGGATATAATTAGTGGAGGCACAAAACTAATTTTGTGGGAAGCTGTTTCAAAATAATGAAGTACTTCTGTCTAGCAATCATGGATCAAAATCAATGTTCTTGTAAGTTTACTTGACCAATAAGGAAAAGTGGTTAGAGCAGCAAGGAAGAGTTGGGATTTCTGGCAGCTCTTTATCTGCTGTGTGATTGCAGACAAGTTGTTTCATCTGATATTGATGTCCCTGGGATAGGCTGATGAAATATTAAGGCCTTAACCTTGTGAGGTGCTCTGGAGCAGCAGAATTTTGTGGACACCTAAGTGATGTATGTGTGTCTAGTTTTCTGTTCTAGACCAGCTACATTTATTTTTGCTGTTTTAGAGTTTGCAAATTCTGTCAGCTGGGCATGGTGATTCCTGCTCTTTGTATCCATCTGCAGAATGGGATAGCTTACAATTTTCTTGGGAAGGTTTATTTTTCACCTGAAGATTTGAGACCTAGACATGTTTCAGCTGGAAAAAACTGTGAGGCTGTTATAGCATAACTTTGCTTCTTGCATGTGAAGACTGGCCAGTCTTTTGTATGTGGTCAGGTTTTCTAGGTTGAAGCAGAGCAAATTATATGATATCCAGATATAATGAAAAAACCTGGCTGTAATGTGCTGTGATTTTTTTTTCCTTTTTTTGTGATAAAGGGAGAGGCAGGTATGGTCTGATGTATGTCCTGGGAAATTGTGATGCATGAAAGTTATTCACAGTGAGATCCAGCAGACTTGCAGGTTTTGAATGAAGTCTTGTTAATTCTGATTCTAAAATTGCTTTGTACCTCCAGCAGGGTATCAGGTGTCAAGCAATGCATGTTTTCAGTAGAAAGCAGGACTAAAGAAGATCAGGGGTCTCAGAGCAAATTGGTAAGACTTTTTGCCTGCCAGGTTTGTACTTACCATTCTGGTTTTCTGACAAGTGAAGCAGGGTAGATATGCAGCCCACAGATCTTTGAGATAATTGAAAACATTCTGGTCTGCCCACAAGAACTAGACTAACTCGTGTGTGTAGCAAGGCAGCTCATCTATTAAAAAAACCAACAAACCTAAACAAAAACCAATCAAAAACCACTACAAAAATCCCAATGACCCCCAAACACTAGAGAGGCTCTTTTGGCCTTGGAGTGGTATCTAAGCTGAGCAACACCCTTCAGGTCTGTAGCCTCCATAGTTCTGGTTTGGTTTTATTTTATGACTGGATTATCCTGTCTAGACTCCTGCTTTGACTTGGAAGCCAAAATAGAAGCAATAAAGCTAGCTGGCTGCTTAGCAGGTGACAAACCTTCTCTGAAGTCCTCTTAATTTGTTAGGGCCCATTTCTCCCTGCTGCCTCTCCTGACTTACTCCTCAGTAAGTTTTGCAAGTTTCAGATACAGCTCTGCTAAATTTAGCCTGCCAGATGCCTTCTATAAGCCTGAGCCCAGCTATCAGTTACATGGAGATCTGTTTCACTCAGGCACATCCCTCTGGGGAGAGACTTGCACTATTTAAAGTTGAATGAGGCTGAGATTCTTACAGCATTAAGAAACTCAGAATTTGCCCTTTTTTCTCCCTGATGTTGGTTCTAAACTAGTGTTCAGCACTTGGCATTCCCAGGGAGTGAATTTGTGTTTCCTCTAGAACTGTAGCTGGAAATTGGCTGCCTCTTGAGCTGTCATTCTGTACAGCAGGTCTCCTTCAGTGTATGTTGAGCAGCACAGGGCAGTCCTAGCATAAGCAACACTGATGTCTGCATAGCCTCTGTTACTTCCACCAGTATCAATGTAAGACACTGTAGGAAAAACAGACTGTTCCAATCACAGCCCTGTGAGCTGCAGGCAGAGCAGTGCAACCCCAGCAGGACTAACGAGATTGCACTTGGTCCTACAAAACGTGTGAGGCTTTTTCTAGCCAGTGCCTGGAGGATCTTAGGACACTGGCATGCAAGAGCAGGAGTGTTAATGCCAATGTTCTGGGCACACATCCAGTTTCAGGAAGTGATTTCTGTCACCTCACTGAAGTCACACTTCTGTTCAGATTTGGTGGATCACTCTTCTCTTCCGCTCTCACATCGCTGGGCAGTGTTGCTGAGCACTTCTAACAGATAGCAGCCCGTGCCCCAGGAGCCAATTCCCTTTACCAGTGAATTCTCCAAGTGTTTTTTCCCCCAGTGACCAAGTCATGGAATGTAGCAGTTGTGAAAAATGGACACATAGTCCTGGGATATGTCAGGAAAGTGCTTCCAGTAGTGACAGGAAAAACTTAGTGCCATTGGACAAGACAATAGTGTTTGGGCTGCTGTGAGCAGTTTTGGTTAGCCATGGTTAAGGAAAATCAACTTCAGTCAGAAGGAATGTAAGGAAGAGCTAGTATGACAATAGTAGGAGTTAAGAGCCAGTCTTACAGGAAGAGACCAGGAGCTTGGCTTTAGTTAGAAGAAAGGTATGAAGAGATCATGATTAACTCTCTGAAAAGGCCTGTGCAGTGGTACCCATCATCTCCAGACAGCACAGAGGTACGTTTGAGTACAGTGGAATAACTAACAGAATAATGGTAGCTTGGGAACAGCCTTACAATGGAAGATGTTTAAGTGGTTGGTATTTCATTGAGGAAAGTGAATGGATCTGTAGAACACTGTAGTAGTGAGAGGCCTGACCTGATAAGCTGGGAGTCCCTCATTCCTCTATGCTACAAACAGTTGCTTGGGACAGGGTGATTGGCTTGTCCCAGAAGCTTTGACATCTAAAATGGAGTACAGCTGGCTGTTGCATCCTCCATGGAGTGCCATTTGAACTCTAGGGTGCCAAGAGTAAGTGTGGATCTTCTTGGGAATGTTAGTGGCATCACAGAGTCAAATAATTTGTTATGGAAGGGCATGTCCCTTCTGGGCACTTCAGGTTCCTTACACATCTTTATGTTCTCTCATATGCTAATTTGAGCTTGTAATTTATTTTTTTTTCTTTGCAACAGCAGAGGATAAGTGTTTCTAGTGCACTTTCCACTAATCTGGAATGCACAGGACTGGCCTAGTCAGATCTTAGCTGACACAGTAAACTTACTTAACTTATTGATTTGGCTGAGACTTCACTTGAAGAAGCAGGTCTAGTTGTAAGCAGCTGTTAAAAACAAACAAACTAACAAAAACGAAGAAAAACGCTCCACAAAGCTACTTAATTTACTCTGGTGAAAAGAAGGGAGTGATAATTTTTAGTCCTTTGTTACAGGTGCTTTGTCTTGGCTATTTGGAGTAGTTTTTTAAAGTCCTTAGGATCAAAGTGAACGTTGTTCCATGAAAGATAGAGTGTAGTAGAATATCTCTGGACTGTGTTCACAGATGTACTGGATAATCTACATGCCTGTCCTCCTCTTGAACAGTACTTCCAGTTTAAACCAAGGTGAGCTGGCACTTCTGCTCAAGACCCAATTAGTTCTGCCTTTGACAACCTTTTTTCTCTTCTTTATGCTGTCAGAGGACTTGTCTGGTGAACTCAGTCAGGGGGACTGATGTGGGTTGAAACTAAACTTTTCTTTTTTAGTCCAGGTTACTTTTAATGGGTGTTGGTTCACCACATTGTTACACAAAATTTGTGCCAGCAAGAGGATGGAAATGAATGGCTTGGGGACAGCAAGACTGCTGTGGAAAGCTTTCCCATGCTTTTACTCAAGGCTCTTTTGCCACACTGTCCTCGGGAAAAAATGATGAATTCTCATTTTGTGGGTCTTCCTTTCCATGTTCTTATTTAATTTACGTATTAAATGGTTTTGTGCATAATAGATGTGGTGCTGATTCAATCAGCCAGTGCTATACATTAAAGTAATTTATGGTTTGAGCCCACGCTATTTAAACAGATATATTTAGCATTTTGATTTATGCTTCCTGCAGTGTTTCTCACACCTCTTTCATATTATTCTCCAGGATAAGATACTGTCCCTGGTGCAATTCATGTGAGGAGAAAGCAGATAGTGACAGAGCACGGGAGACAAGCAGCAGGGGATGGCAGGAGGCAGCAGTGAATGTGGCAAGTGGTGAGAGATAGAGGGGGGAAGTCCAGGGGCTTGAGGAAATGTGTCAGCAAGTGCCTTTCAGCCATCTACTGACAGAGCTCATTTCTCTGGCCTGATGCCAGCCTCAGAGGTGATGTCTTGGCTCAGCAGCTCCCAGCCTTTGACTCTGCTTCTGCATTTATGTATTTGTTCTCTGAAACCTTGGTGAAGATCCATTTTCTGGCCATGTTCCCATTCTTAGCCATCTTGTCCTGCTGCCTGTGGTAATATATTTTTGTCCTGTTGCATTGTCATCATAAATATTTCATAGTTAATGTCTTCTAATGCCTGGTTTGTTTGATTAGTAGCTAATCAATCTTAAAATAATATTAGAAAACACTACCTGCTAATGGTCCGTGTCAGGAATTTTTGCTTGAAAGTAGAAGTGGTGTATAGCAACTTTGTTGTGAGTTTAGCAGTGCTCTAGCATTGCTGATCTACTGAAGCTTGGAACTACTGATACTTTTTTGTATCACCAAGGTTAATAAATGTAGTGTTGTTTGGAGAAGAGGTCTGGGCTTTCAGTAACTGAGTATGAAGGTGAGGTTTCTTCCCTTGCTGACCTCCTGCACTGCAGCTCATCTGACCTAGCTGGGCAGTGGAGACCTGGTGCCTTTGGTTTCTACTCTCATGCAGGCTGCAGCAAAAGGGGCTCTTCAGTCTTCTCTTCCCTCCTAGCACGAGATTATTGAGGTGCCCCACTCCAGCAGGACTCTTTCACAGACACAGATATACCCAGGAGCCCACAGGCCACAGTTTGACTCCTGCCCTTTGTGAGGAAAAGGCAGCAGCACTGCTGGCTGGAATCAGGACTTGCCTTCTGTGAGCTTAAAGAAGCCCTGCTGTGCTGGGCTCAGCAGTTGGGCCAAGCTGGGCATAAAACAAGTACTACAGTTTCTCCACCATCTAATAACTCTGATTGCATGTTTGTTTACACTGGGAGTACTTCTGTAATGTGAGAACATCATCCTTCTTAGCTCAGGACTTACTTTGTGTTGGAGTATAATTCTCAAAGGCACTTGTGCAAATGGCTATACATGAAGAAAGGAATCTTGAGAGCAAACAGTGTCTTACTGCTGTTTGGGCAGAAAACAATCTGGTTGCTCATTCCTATTCAGTAGAACAGGGCTGATCTGAACCTAGAATTGTGTGCTTTTCTAATTCCATGTGCACTGGCTTTGTACCTGCCTACATACTCTGGTGACTGTTTGGGAAAAGATTTTGATTATCTTGGTCTTTTAATTCTTCATTCTTGTAATCCTTGTTAAAACTGCTTGCACTCACCCAAGGGTAATTAAGCTCTTTCTTTTTAAATTTATTTTCCTTTATTTTTTTTTAATTTTCTTCTGTGTGTATAGTGTTTCTGTCAGGAAGTTAGTCTTAGAAAAGAGAGAAGCTTGGTCTGTTTCTTCTCAGTAAAATTCAGTATATTTTAAGGTTGTGGTTCTGCTCTCAGCAGGAAGAAAGATTTCAGTGATGGTCAAAGTAGATGCAGATATCACCTTGAGAAGGGCACTCTTGCATATTACCAGGCTTAATATTTTTGTTGCAGGCAGTACTGTTGGTTTTTAGAGACAGATGTCTAGTAATGACTTTGTCTAAGCAAAAGCTTTATATTGATAGGTGGTAAAATTGAGGCTGGCTTTGAAGCATGGATAAAGACTTAATTTCCTTGGTCTCTGTTCTAGCTTCTTGTTTCTCCTATATTTTCTTTGGGGCTTTTCCTTTTTTTTTTGTGATCTTGATGATTAGAGGGGAAATGAGTGGGATGATGTTAAAGCTAATACTTCTACAGAGATCCATGTTCTTCTGTCTTCTACCCAGTAAAACCATCAAAGCATAAGCAAAATAACTTATCTTAGGTGTCCTTAACACTGTTGCAGTATGTCAGATGTTAAGCATGTTTTGATTTGTTCCAGTAGCCGGATCGAGCTGGGAGATGTGACGCCACACAACATTAAGCAGCTGAAGAGGCTAAACCAGGTCATTTTTCCTGTCAGCTACAATGACAAGTTCTACAAGGATGTACTGGAGGTTGGCGAACTTGCCAAACTAGGTACAAATGTTCTTGCCAGTAACTGTGGGCTGTGGTGGCAGAAGTGGTCATCATTGCTATCCATAATGGTTTTGAATAGCAGCTCCTTCTATTTAGTTGTTTTACATCGTGAAAAGTAACTGTTTAAGAACCTCAAAGAAGCCACAGAGGGTCTGCATTCTATGTAGATGACATCCCACTGGGAATAGGCATGTTTTCTGTTCCAGAAGAAAACAGCTGTGCATTGCCAGCCTACCTCATTGATGTCATTGCTGGTTGGTGTGAGCAGTGATAAGCAACCACCGTGTCAAAGCAGCACTGGTGACTTCATTCCAAGTGTGGGTCCTCAATGTGTGTTATTTTATCTGGACAGGAGAATTAGCAAGAGGGGAGGGAAGGAGGGAGGGAGGGAAGAAGGAAGATACAGGATGTAATGGAAGAGCTGTATGTGTAGTTTGAGCCTTGTTACTGATGAGCCTTTGCTTCCCTCCCTGGCAGCCTATTTCAATGATATTGCAGTGGGAGCAGTGTGCTGTAGGGTGGATCACTCCCAGAACCAGAAGAGACTGTACATCATGACACTTGGATGCCTGGCACCCTACCGAAGGCTAGGAATAGGTAAGGAGGGTCTTCCTTTATATCTGAGGTGTCAAAGAAACCAGATTGCTGCCCAGCTTTCTGCATGTTCTTTCAGATTTTTAACCATGTTAGTGCACTTGAGACTACAGATTTCTTCTTCTTTCCTCTTTTTGGGGAAAGAGTATGATTTATTATATGCTCATTCTTCTCTGCCTTTCAGAAATGAACCTTTTGTAGAAATTTTTAATTTAGAATTTCAGATTACTTTAATCTTAATCATATTATCATGCTGTGATGTAAATACTCTGCTTCTGTGGATGTGAAATTTGTTGCAGAGAGATATGAAATAATTTGTCAAAGATATGTAGCCAGTATGCAAGTCATACATAAGTAGAACACAACATTCCTTTATTGGCTTCTCCCTTCACTCTTCTAAATATATGGGCTTTCTATTTATTTTGTCTTTATCACTACTGATTACTGCTGCTCAGGGGTAGTATCTGCATTTTTTCTATACTTCATTCAGCTCTCTGTTCCACATTGCAAACCCACAGGACAAATTAATCAAGACCTATAGTAACCTGTTTGCTTTGACAAACTGGATTGAAAAGATAACTTTATCTTAAATAATTTCACTAGGTCTTTAGCAAAAAAGCTTACCAGTGCCCTCACTGCTTTATGCAATGTTTTGGCTGTATTTTAAGCTGAGTTTGAGACCTTGAAACTAGTACTAAAATAAGCTGATTTATACATATGCTTCTGGGCTGTTGTGATTTTTATTACTTCAAAGAAACAACGAATTAAGTTTTATGTGCTGTCAGAAAGTGAAATACTTACACATCATGTTTTATTTGCCTTTCCTAGTTTTCACACTATCATTTTAGTCTACCTACAGTTAACCTGCCCCTTCTCAGGGAAGCACCTGGCTAAGTACAGACTTAATTGTACTCTTCTAGTTTTCTTAAGTATCTCTTTATCTTTTGGCAGGAACTAAAATGTTGAATCATGTCTTAAACATCTGTGAAAAAGATGGCACTTTTGACAACATCTATCTGTAAGTAAATGAGTTACATTTGTGCATTTTTTGAGAGATGATAGAGGCAGATATGGGAGCAAAGGGATGGAGATCTAAGTGTGGATTTAGTGTATATTTTAGTGGGATCATGGAACATCTTGTAACTACTAGCAGGAAAGCCAGGGGTTATATTCTGGGCTTGTGTAATGCTGAGAAAACTAAAAGTGTGCTTGCTTTAGAAAGAGTTCTGCAAATTTGCTGAACTTCAAAATAGTTTAGTTACAAAATGATGTTCTAAAGCAAAATTCCACTTTAAGACAAAAAAACCTTTTTAGAAAGGATTTTATTTTTATTGTACAAGGTCATCTTCAGAATGGAAAATACTGCAAGTTTTGATGCATTTGGTTTCTGTCTTTTATGACAGCACTCTGTGGGTTAGAATATCAGAGATATTTGCAAACACTCGAAGTTTATATTCAGTAATAAGACCCAACTGCTATTCCCATTTGTGCACACTGCCAGGTCAGCTATTTGTGCAGCAGCACAATAAACTAGATCAGTGCCCCGACCCAGCAGGGGAAGCTGTTTTCAGGTTTTTTTTCCTGTGTGTTGTTTTTTCGTTTTAGTGTATTTTTGGGGTTTGGGAGTGGTTTTCTTGTGCTTTGTTTTGTTTTGTTTTTTAATCAACTGCATGTCTGCATAAGCACTTGTCATGATGCAGACAAGAGAACAAGCACTGGGGTAGAGGACGGTCACCCCAATAGTCCCCCTGGAAACAGAGTCTGAAATCTATAAATGCCAAAACTATGCTTTTCCTTTGCTGCTGGTTTCACACTTGTGCTTTTTCCTGAGCTTTGGTGTCTGTGTGGTTACCAAGTGAGCTGATGCAGTTTTTGGCCTGATCACTTCTCTGAGCCAACTCCTTCTTGTCCCTCATTGCCTTGGCCGTCACACCAGGGCAGGCACGATGCATTGCTGGGGATAGGCCCACAGCAGGTACAGCTTGGGTGAACTTACACTACCACAGAGCTACACCCTGAGTACTTGCCAGGACTGTGGAAGATGCTTTGTGAGGAGTGTTTCATACCTTGATATCACTGTAAATGGAGTGACTTTCTCCTCAAACTTAGTCCACTTCTGGCATGGAGGTGTGGACTCTTCCACGTCCTCTACTGTTGTTGCTTTGTGCCATCTCTGTAAGAGGAACGTGTTTGAAGAGGTGTCTGAGTAAAACTGCTTTTGGCTCATCATTCCTGCTCTCCTGCCTCAGGAGAAGTGGTAATGGACTCTCTGAGATGCCTGCTGATGGGACAGGGGCTTTCCTTTTTACTTTTGCACATTACTATGTGCACAGTGAGGGAACTGTTTGTTGGTTCTAATGCAAAAAAAACCCCAAATCCTTCATAATCCTTCTTTACACTTCCCAGACTAAGGATTCTGGCATGACAATAAATTGCCCCCAAAACTGGGCTAAAGTTCTTTCAGTGGCCCATTGGCTTTATTACTGTGTCTATTGCTTGTGCATCTTCTATCTGAACAAATTACGCAGTTTAGCGCCAAATTTGATATCAGTGCCTAAATTTGTCATTATAATAAAGTTCCCTTTTAGCTTTTTGGTGCTTATTGGGCTTAACACTAAGCTCTTCTGTTTTGTTCTGCTGTTGCTTCCACAGTTACTTTGGTTCTATAGTTATGCAGTGTGTTGTCATGACAAAGTGATTCATGAACTTGTGCAGTGTCCACTGAATTTTGGGAGTGATTAATGGATGCCTTTTGTTGAGCCAAACATTTTTCTTTCTTTTCTCTCTTTCTTATTTTTTCTTTTCCTTTTTTTTTAATGAAACTTGTGCAAATAAATGTCCTAGTCACTTAGGATAGAGAACTGATGGCTGTTTGTTTTGGAGACCTTGAAACACGCTAGCAAAATCTGTAAAACTCTAGGGGAAGTAAATACAAGGGAAAAGGACTTTGTATGTATACAGGATATATAGGACTTTTTTATATACAGCTTTTTGTGAGGAGAGAGGAATAGTTAGAGTAGAGCAAGGTGTTAAAATCATATCAAACACCACTGCCTGTTGTGTGTTACAGTGTGTTGGGATTATCGCTGAGACAACCCCTCTGGTCACCTGCAAGGTGTTACTACAGGAAATTAAAGTTGGCTTTACAGTGAAACTGTGTTACATATTTCCACTAAATATCTGCCATATTGCTTTATTGAGATGAAGAAAAATTGAAATTGCTGAGGTAGTAGTGCTACAGAATCTCTCTGCTATTTTGTGTTCCTTGAAAGGAGCATTTACTACTGCTGACAACCATGGGCCATCCAGGAGCTGAGTGTTAGCCCAGAATGGAACTGGGAAGACCAACACTTCCAGTCTTGGATTTACACCACTGTTCCTGTCTCTAGACAGCTGTTTTTCTTGCCTTTGACCATTCTGAGTATGGAGGCAGAATACTGACCCCTGTCTCTCTGTGCCCTTTTCTGCCCCAGGCATGTCCAGATCAGCAACGAATCTGCAATTGACTTCTACAGGAAGTTTGGCTTTGAGATCATCGAGACGAAGAAGAACTACTACAAGAGGATAGAGCCTGCAGATGCTCACGTGCTGCAGAAAAACCTCAAAGCCCCTTGTCTTGGCCAGAACGCAGACGTGCAAAAGACCGACAACTGAACAAAACCCCAGTGGACACTTTCTTGCACTTGCTTGTCGCCAAATAAGGAAAGAGAGGCCTTTTTTTTTTTTTTTTTTTTTTGGTTGGTTGGTTAATTTTTTGTTTTGTTTTGTTTTACTGCACCCCTTCATCTTACTTTTTTTTCTTGACCTCTCTCCAACAAAATGTAATGCTTCTTCCAAGGATTGTCCAATCATGTTTGGGGTTGGGTTTTGGTCGGTTTTGGATTTTTTTCTTTTTTTTTTTTTTTTTTTTTTTTGAGCTCTCATTTCTGGTGTTTTTTGTTTTGTTTTTTTGGGGGTGGGGGGGCTGGTTTTTTGGTTTCTTTTCTGTTGGGGTGGGAAAAGGTGTGCAGATCTCTTTTTAAGTTTGAGGTGTGGAGGGCTTGAGCAGGTTATCCTGATGACAAGTTTCCTTCAGCATTATTGTTTCAGTAAGCAGAATGTAAACCCAATGGGGGGGGAAAAGGCAAAGCAATATCTTGTCCTTTGACTCCTACATTATTGTGGTTTTTATAACCTACAGGGTACTTTACTCTCCCCCAACCTTTGAATGTTACTTCAGTACTTCCCACTCTTCCTCTTAATCCCCCCACCTCAAAAAAGTATATTTAGTTCTTCCCAATATTTTTGAGTATGGCTTTTTCCTCCATCTTTTGCTGAGAAGGTTGGGCTACTTTACCATACCTTTTCATTCTGCCTGGGCTGATCTTTTTGAATGCTTTTTTTAAATACTCCTCACCCAAGCTGGTGCTACACTTCTTAACTGACTGAGAGGAGGATCTAGAGTGGTCTTAGTTTTCTCTTATTTTCATTTACCCAACTCCCAGCAGACTTTTGCCAGAATAAGAGCTAGATCTGGTGTTGGCCAGAATAACCTTGTAAACATATGAATCCTGAGGCGACACCCTTGCTTTAAAAATGGGTGAAATTCTGCAGGGCTCATTGAGAATTAGTTTTATCTGTGTTGTTGGGATGGAAAAAGTGACTGTGACCACCTGACCAGCTTTGATGACATAAGGCGAGCACCTGTCTCCAGATAACTTTGTTACAGCTACTGAATCTGTGGTGACAGATGTGAGGGTTGAGGAAACCAGGCAGCAAGGCTAAGAAGGCAGACATGAATCTGACCCTAATCACGTAGCTTTGCAGGGTCTCCTGGATTTGCTTGGGGTTGGCTTGACTTGCTGTGTTTATGAGCTCCTTTGGAAGGAGGTGGTGAAGAACTGCACGGTTTTGCTCCTTTGAAGATGATTTTCCCCTTCCCCCGTTCAGTAGTGCTAATGCAGTTCTCCTCTGGTGAGAGGGTGTTGGTGGAGCACTGGAGAAAGCAGCGTATATTAGAGCATTTTATGGGTTCGGAAAATAGACTGGCTGGCTTCTTCCTAGTACTGTAACTTTGAGGCTACAGTAAGCTGTACTAAGCTCTGCTTTGCATCCTTTCATGCTTTGTTTGCGTGAATACCAGTGCTCCTTTCTAGGCACTGTTGCCAGCAATTTTATGTATGCCAATATAAATACCAACTTGAGCTTGGACTCTTCTCCAAGCATCTGGGAAAGTGCACTGAGCTGAGACAACACCAACCTGCCCCATTCCCCATGTAGATGCTGAACTGTATTCTTTTCCTGTTTGTTTTTTAAAGTTTAGATCTGCATCTTGAATTCTTCCGCTCTGAAAGCCTCCAACCTGCAGTGTGCATTGCAGCATACATCTGGTTAGTAGGTGCTGTCCAGTCATTAGAGGGTGACTTGGGAACCAAGGATTCCAAAACAGGAATTGTGGTGAGGCAAGGGATGGCACCCCTCGCTGCACGTTAGGTGGTCTTTGATACCCCAGGGATGACTATAGGAGCTGCTACACAATTACTCCTGCTTTGACAGAGGTGTGTGGCATTTGTTGGAGTGCATCTCGACAGATCTGCGCTGGAAAACGGCTTCTTCATTTGCTGAGTTTGCACTAGTGGAGTCTTAGAGACGGGCAGGTGGCCACCACCAGCCTGTCTGCATGGCCTGAGCACCTGTGTTTGCAACACTCGGTGGCAGACTGGCTAGAAAGATGCAAACGGTTCCCTTGGCCAGAGGCAGCCTAGTTTGGACAAAAGCTTATTTTCAGTACAGCTAGGACCTGCTCGTGGTGGTGATGTTGGCAGCCCAGCATCTTTCTAGAAGGGGGATGTATCGAAGCACAATTAGCTTGTCCTATGCCAACATAGTTTCCCTGGCCATCTGTAAACCAAACCAAGAGAAGTATGTGGAGGGAGAGAGAGAGAGATAGTATTGTATTTGAGGATGTTTGTGCAGCACAGCTGTAACTCAGACCATAGCTGCCTCTGGTGCCAAGCAAAGTGCTCTTCATTCTTCTAGAACTAAGTGGTAAGTGTTTCGGTTGGGTAGATGGGTGTGGGGATATGAACTCTTAGGATTTGCTGTTGTCGTAGGCTTCCACAAATCAGTGTGTTTCACAGACAGTTTTTCTTCAGGTTTAAAAGTACAAGTCTGATGTCTGAACTTACTTGGATTAACCTTTGTTTCTGTCTCTTTTTGCTTTGGGCTGCCATCATTCTATGAATGTATCCATGAGAACAATTCTTAAAGCTCCTATTCCACAGCAGACCTGCCTCATTGTAACTTCTGATAAAATGTTTCATAGGAGGTGGAGGAGAGAAAAAATCTAAGACTCCTTTTCCCAGGCGGTTAATCCTGGAAAACAGTTGTTGAATCTTGAATACAAGGTTTATCTGAATCTTAAGAAAACTGTTCCCTGTACATGGATATGGGCAAGTGAAGCTCAGTAGTTCTGGATGACAAACAGTTGTATTTTATTAGTCTATCAGTTGTGTTGAGTGAGGGAGGAGAGTGCTGTTCCCCAGAGACACTGAAATTGTGTGAAGTATGGGCTTACTGCAGAGAACTTCAGTTACTTTGATCGTTGCTGCAGAAGGACATCCTTCTAGCTTGAAAATAACAGCTTGTGAACAACTAAATTTTTCCAGAGTTGGGAGTTTCAGTGGGGGGAAAAAAAAAACCACCAGCACCTCCTGTTCTGGATGAAGATTTAGCGAGAAAAATGTATGTGACTAACAGCTTTAGAGTGTAAATTGTGTATATACAAGTTATTCCTGAATCTCTGCAACTGGCTTTGTCATACATTGATTGAAGTATGAAGATATTACCTACAAAAAGACTCCTGCTTGAGGAAAACCATGGTACAGGAGAAAAAGAATCATCCAGAAGAGAGATCCCTCATTTTTGGGAGGGGGAAGGGAGAGAATGTATTTAGTGTATACAGGCTGAGTTTACATGATGCAGCTAATGGTTAAACCTGCCAACTAAATATGACGTACTTTTATAATTGAAACAAACTTACGTGATATTCTGTTAAATCTTGATGGTGCCCTGTGTCTAGTAAAAATTTGGTCCCCCAAATTGTTTTATTCTCCCCCATGTTGTAATCCAGGGTCAGCTGCTATGCACAATGTCTGTGTTTTGTAAAGTGTTTGCTGACTTGGATGTTTCTTTTGAATCTGCAACTGCTTCCTGATTAATTTGGCAAAGACCACCCCTGGTCTCTTGAGTTAAGATTTAGTGAAAGGTATGCTGTATGCAGTTTACAGATGCATTCTCAGTGTTACAAGTTAAGTTGCAGGGGGAGCAAATTCTTTACAATAAGATGGTCCATTTTTAATCTGTATCATTGCCCTTGTTGTACATCAGGAGCATGTTTTTGTTTTTCTCAAACTCTTTAGAAATACCGTTCAGAATAAACGTGCACTATTTGAGTTATGTCATTTTCAACTTGTCCTGTGCATTTTTTTGCTGTCCAGCTGTTTCCTTCTGAAATCAGATATAGACTATTCCTCAGATGTTTCCTAAACTGAAACTCAGAAGATTTCTAACATGAACTGTGTGTTGGGCTGCAGTGATGAATGTCAAGGGTGTCTTGACAGCTTTGCAGAGTGAGGTTTGTTTGTTTGTTTTCCCTGAAGTTATGAGCCTTTCCTCAGAAATCCTTTGTCCCGTGGGGTAGGAGGAAGGAGAGGAAGAGGATGTTCTGTAACATTTTTGCATTGATTAGTGAGCAGGTCTGGAAACAAACAGACCAGGTGTCAAGAACTCTGGTTTGGGCTTTGTAGATTAAAAAGTTTAAAGTATTCAAATTGGCTGCTAGTTATTGCAAATCTTGACCACAGTCTTTGAAAAACTCTGGTCCATAATTGTAAAAGTGACTGGTCTTAACATGCAGCACATACTCTTCCATACTGACTTTTCTCAGAAAGGTATTTAAGTAAAACTCAACTCTCTTCTTAACAGTTCCAGTCTCTTCTGTTAAAGCCATTTTTGTCTGTAATTTCACTGTGCCGCTCATCTGCTTTGAAGTGCCATTAATGAAGGGATGAAGTTGCACTCTGGCCCAGGTTCTGGAGGAAAAGAGGTGTTTCCCTAAATATTCTATAGTGTATTCTATTCACTTAAGTTCCTCTGGAAACTGCTTTATCAACAGTTGCTGCATTCGTTAGAATAATGTGCAAAAGCAAAGCTCAGGCTCTGAGACTTGTCTGTAGTCTTGAGTGGATGTTTCCAGCTGTCTTCCCTGACCTCTGCTGGAGGGCCTGGAAGGCACAGCTGGAAGTGAACTGCTACCAGAAGTGCAGCCTTCATCACTCCAGTCTCACCAGCAGCTGCAGAGGCTGCAAAACCTTTGTTATGTTTAAACTGCTGCAGCTGTTGTCCAAACCATTCGGCTTTTATTCTTTTGTGTTTCTTTCCTTCTCTTTCCCCATTCCAGTTGCCTCTTAAAACAACCTGTGCAATACTAGACAACTTAATTGTCTTTTACAGGGAAATTAGCAGGTACTCCTGGTCATTTTTATTGCTCTTTCCCAAAGCTGTGCTGGTTCTACAGGCATGCCCATTTCCCCTCACTGCATTCAAAACTTGGGTATTTATGGCACCTCTGTAATCACTCAAGGTGTGCTGTTATCTCTTATTTGTTACTGGTACAACTGCTTAAAGAACATTTACCACACCAGGATTTAGTGAGTGAATGGTCGATCATTTACTTCATGTGGAACACTGGGATTGCTCTGTCTTTTAATCAGTTCTTTGCCCATGAGGACATTATCCTCTGGTCCTGCAGTATCTTAGATTACTTTAAAAAATCCCTGTCCAAAAGCTCTTACCAGAAGTGCTTTTGAGAATCTACCAAACCAATCTTGTCAGGTGAGCATTGTGATCTGTTTCTGGCAGTATTAGTTTCCATAGGGGTCCTCTAAATCTATTTAGTCCATCTAATCCAGATGCGTTGAAAGGGACAAATGACACAAATGACTTGCCTTATGTTCTGTTCTCTTGCCCCTACAGAGGCATCAATGTAAACAGATAATGGAAAGGTTACTCTATCCCTCTCTCTTCATTCTGCCTTCTTTCCTCCTCCCCAGTGCTTTGACACTGTAAAAGCATTCAGCTTTGCTACCATTCTGCCTGAAGGCATTGTGGCACCACCAGCTGAAGCTCTCTAAACTGCTGACTTGTCAGCTTTCTTTCACTGCCTTGAATGTACATGAGCCATAGTCCAAGAAACTCCTGCACTGGGAAAGATGCACTGACCTGTGTTCTGATTGCCTGTCAGCTGCTCGATCACATCATACAGGCTCAGGCAGTACTGTTCACTGAATTATTGAACCCAAACCTAGACTACAGCCAAGAATTTAAAAGAAAAACCAAAAAAAGTTCAAAAAATTGCACTCAAGTTCTTGGTTAAGACTATCTGCAATAAAGCTGCAAAACTTCTTCACTTGTCAAAAGAACAGCAAATTATCTATTAACTATAAAGGTTTTCTTCCAAGTATTTGTACAAAAGCTGTTTGTTTGTTTTTAACCATCTTGCCATGTAATTGTAAATTTATATTCTCCAAGAGAAACAGGCTACTGATACATAGCAGGTTCCTCTTGTATGTGATTTCACCTGTGGATTTTTGCCACAGTATTTCAGGTATTTAACCCTGCACTGGTATTGACCATTTATGAACTCAAACACACTAGAGAGGACAAGAAGAGTGTCAGAAGGTAAACTTGGTTTTGCTGCTTTGGATGGTGGGGTGCCTGTTTAGTGAAAATCTTCAGCAAAAAAAGCACACTACCCTTCAGAAGAGAAACCTCTCCTCCCTTGGTTTATTTTGGAATAAAGTGATGGAGCAGTGGTATTTCAGATTTCGCTTGTCTTCTAGTTTGGTTGCGTCATACCAGAACCAAAGATGATGAAAAGCGAAAAGGTGCATTTACATTCCTACTTTACACTTTCAAGCTGGTATTTATAGTAACATTAGAATTCCTCTGCAAAAACAGCTAGGGCCTCAATTTTCTTCACAGCTCGCAAGTGGGCTTTTCACTTAATGTCAGCTGCAAGGTTATTTTGCAATTGGCAGCTACCCAAAAGAAAAAGGTTTGGGTTATTTAACATCTGATTGCTGCTATGACTCATTTCAGCAGCAGAAGAGTTCTTGGACACTGCTTCAGAAACTTGTCCCTGCTCTATTATATTGTAAGAAAGCATATGGATACAAGATGCTGTCTCGGGGAAGCAGCTGAGGCTGGAACTGGGAAGCTGCCTTATTATGGATGATAATCGAATTAGGCGTTAGCAGAAA